>JAKSYS010000038.1:0-180160 GCA_022925895.1 Fragilaria crotonensis
TGCCCAAACAATTGTGATGACATCATGACCAAAATTGAAACCACCCTCCTGCCATATGTTTTCACTTTGGGACCAAGGAGACATCAAGTGCATGGATCCCATTTGGATTTTGTTGGACTCCTCTCAGTCCACCATTTCGGTTTTAATGCGTCAAGAGTTTGCGAGATGTGACAAATAGCCGGCATCACAGACGATTCAAACATGATCAGACACTTTCCCAACCTCTGACCTGTTTGGTTCAATCCTTCATCCATCACCAACATCTTGCCATTGATACATGTGAGAAAAGAATGCTGCGTCACCATGGATACTGGTGCAGTTACCTCTATTTTTGTTGTGCATCATATTGACGGCTCCCTCACGGAATTGCCAAACAGCCAGCCCTCTGACGTGTGCGTCTTTCAGCCTGCTGGTTTGCCAATGAGTGAATGCAACCTGCTACTGAGCCATCTTAAAAAGCTCAGTTTCAATGCCATTCCCTATGATTGCAATCGGTATGTGCAATCGCGGTCACCTGGTATGTTGATGATTTAAAGATCTCTCCTTTACGTCCAGACGTGGTTACCAGATTGACCGAAGATATCGAGAAACTTTTTTTCAGTAACCCTAATCCCTACATCAACGTATGGGTCTACTAGGACAAGTTACAAGTACTCTACTGTCGTAGCTAGAGTACTCGGAGTAAGCGTTTGGCGATCTCCTCGAAGTCAATATGTGTATTCATAGCTGGTACAATACCAGGTACCAGGTACTACCAGGTACTACGCCAGCATTTGCGTATATCTATTCACATTGCCATATACTCACAATTCATCGAGCGACGAGCATACCGCAAAGCGTGCATAGCCCCCTGTTCGACCAATGACAACGATGAGCAAGAAACAAAAGGAGCTGTCAGCATCCACCATCCACATGCTGGTGGAATTCGCCAGCTCGATTGAGGCAAACGCATGATCATGACGAATGGAGTTATTATTGTCATTGGAGCTGTTGGTCTCCTGGTTTTCTTAGCATTTGTCATCCCCCCTGGTTATGACGACAGCTGCGCCGCGTATTCGTACGGTGGAAGCGCTCTGGACTGGGGAGGCATACCATGCAAACGAGGTATTGTCAATCAATGTGGTGATTCATATGGTCAAAGTCCAATTAATCTCATGACCAGTGATGAAAATTTTGAGGCCTCCGAGAATGATGTAGTCATCGTTTCTGACAACATGTCATGCCAAGATGAGTTAAACGTCGTTCACAACAAACTTCTATTCCCAGAATCTTGTTCCCGACTATCAGCTTGGCGAGCCTGGAGTATCGCCTTAGGCAGCTTCATTTCCACGTCGGAGGAAGCGAGCACACCGTTGATGATTTCCGATTCGATGGTGAGCTCCATCTCGTTCAAGAGGGTCTATCAGGTTTTGTCGTTATCGGAGTATTTCTAGATTCATCGCAAGATGAGGCAAACGAGGATCTTGAGTTCATCCTGGAAATCTACGAAGGTGGAGCGCATCGACGACTGGCGAACGAAGCCTGGAATCCATACAGTTTGGTTCAATCGCTTAACACCTACTTTACCTATCAGGGTAGTCTCACTACACCACCGTGTAGCTCTGGCATTCGGTGGATTGTCACACAAGAACCGCTTGCCATTTCTCAAGATCAATTAGGGCGACTCGCAGCTTTGTATCCATATGTGCCGAACTATCGGCCACTACAAGCGAGAGGTTCGCGACAGGTTATTCAATACTCGTCGGACAAGTTAAGGTGAACGACCGCCCCCGGTTAGCGAACACATACTCGAGTTACGCCTCAACTGCATGCGTTCTAGTCGTCTGCAGGGCTAGTTTGCTTGTACTCCAGGACATTTTGTTGCGCACATTAAATTGCTCCCACCCTCCGAGGTGCTACGGCAAGTTCATTACTACACTCGTGCCGCGATTCCGAAGAGCGCTAACAAACGAAGAACGATTGCCGTCGCGATTTGCCATCTGAAAACCAACTTGGTGAACAGCGGACTGCTGATTCGCTGTAGTCGACGATCGAATACACTTTTCATGCATACTTTTGTTATCGAGTGGTCTGCTCCAGCACAACCGAAGCTGCGGTACTTCCTGAACGTTGTGGAACTGTTTGACGATGGTCTGTCGTCATGGAAGGTGGTGAATCTCAAGATCAGTTCCGGACAAGGGCATCAGGCGGTCGCGTGTAACTCAGATGTGCCTTTCCGGGTGCTCCCTGATAGAGACGATCCTCTGCCGCTTCAGACCTAGACGTACGGTAAACATAACTTTAGTTTGGCTGTCATATCCCTGGCTGCGCTAGGAATTGAAGACCATTCAACAAGTGTACGTTTATTATTAACCCAGCATACTGTAGTACCTAACAAATAATCAAGCAAACAGTATCCGTGCATCGGAGATCCAGTAAACAGAATCCTCTTCCCTGGTCTCCTATGCCGCCATGGTTTTGACGTACTTGCTCTCCGAAATCTCTCTCAAAACAAAGATTTCGCTCGGCATACACTGTGGACGCTGGCTGCGGCACTCATCCAGCATGGAAAATGGGGTAACATACCCATGGCTGCGAAGAAGTTGACGAACTGCCTCGTCCTTCTGTACGTTGGTGCCGTCCATCTCGATCACAAACATGTCGATGGGAACACTCCAGTCAAAGGTTTCGAGGACGGTTAGCTCCCTCCTCTACATCCAAGTAGAACAAGTCCACATGATCAATCTCATTCTTCTGGAACAATTCTGATAGCATCATGCATGGCACCTCCACCAATGCGGCGGACGCGTCGACAAATCTATCTTTGTGAATATCGCTCATGTCCTGTGCAGCACCACCCGTAGCACCATTTTTGGCAGGTTGAAAAGAGATGGATTTTCCAGGACAAATTGCTCCGAAGACATTGGTAGCGTCGGGTCGGTTCACAACCATCTTCGCGTAATTGTCGGGAAATGCTTCAACCAGAAGGGCTCGCCAATTGAGAGCATATTGAAAGAACCAAGAGTTACTGAAGGTTTTTCCATCAAAGCCCCCCATCTCGACGATAACACCATCGCACTTGGGATCTTTTGCGAAGAAAGCATTGTAGACAACTTCGTCCTCCATGTACTGAGAGAGATACGGGACATTCGGGGTTGCGAGGCACTTCTGTGTGATTGTCTTAGGATCAGCATGGCCAGGTCGTAGAAATTGACACTCAACAACCACCAGGCTGGAAAGGAAAGCAGAAAGCGCGCATAAACGAAGGGTGAAAGCAGGCATGGTGATGGTTTTGAGTTGATCTTCACTTGAATGAGGTTGGTAAGCTGGGCTTCGTTGAGTGAAGATTGTGATGACCCCTATTGGCCACAATGACGCAATGCTCGATGTCGTTTTGACTACCGCCTGTATCATATGGGTTCGTACCAGGTAGGTCATTGCGTAAGTCGAAAGTCACGGAAAGGGTGTACTCGGACATTCGATGGATGACTCTTGACTTTTCCAAGACATACTCTAGCTCCAATGCGGCGGTTCGAGTGCACGCACGGTTTCAGGAAAATTCGTGCCAGTCTTTTTGACATTCACTATCGTAGCTCGTAGTAGTAATTTCACGTATTACTGTACTACGAGAATTAGAACATTCTCCGTATAAAAAATTCTCACTCGTCCTCCTTCCACATTGAGTGACCATGGCATCCCCCATTACATCGCACAGCACCTACCATAACTTTGCCTTCAATATGATAATGACATAATGAATCATGTACACATTGTGTTGCGCTCCATTCTTGAGTCCGGATGCCTTGCATTTCTTCTAGTTGGTGCTACTCGATACTACCGGTACTTCTCGGCTTCTACATTAACAGTCAAGAATAAATACACATGAACGTCGATTGGATCGGTGAAGGGCATTGCTGATCCAGTTGGCAACCCAGTTGGTTGAGGCGAAGGGATATGACTAGATGAGCGACGGCAAAGTACTGCTGGGAGAAGCAAATGGGTGATGGCTCGGCACCGTTGAGGGCACGCTGGAGCCAGAACTAGGGTAGCTTGAAGGAGCCATATTTATGGATGGACGGGATGTCGGGGTGTCAGACAGTTGCAACGATCCGAGTGGAGAAGTACTTGGAAATGACCACGGGTCCGCACTTGATGACAGTGCACCTGTTGGGACCTCAGACCCGACTGAAGGTCCTCGGGAAACACTTGGAGAACCAGATGCCTTGGTGGGGTAGAGTTGATGATGACATTGGCGTTTGTTGTGCCTGTGAATTGCCATCCATCAATGATGAGTTGTTAAGGTTGGTTGTCGGCACCGAAGTGGGAGCACTCGTTGGAATAGACGCATGCTTCGCACTGTGGCGAGAAACGCTAGCGCCCACTGGATATTGACATCATGACCTTGGGGGTGTCCGCTATCCTTAGCGATGGACAGCAATGCACAATTACATGTGACTGGGTGCAAGGATGCGTGGATCCGTAACTGCATCCAACTTGACATTCAATTCTTCTGCTGCTTGTTCTTCATGGTCATGATAGGCATCAATGATCTCAATGCTTTCCTCTTACCAGATGTTTAATAAGAGGCAATTATTTTGATGATGATCTGCTGTTGAGGAATCCTTGGTGTCATGAAACACAGGCAGATCAACTTGTTGAAGAACTGTGGGCAAAATCTCATCAAGGATGCCCCCTAACCCCTAACCTCATCATAAAGGGAATTATTCAGAGACTGCTGTTTGAGCCCACTAAGACAGCTTTACAGAATATGTTTGGTATGTTTCCCAGTATAAGCTTGGTGGAATCTGACTTTGATTTCATCAGTTGCTGGTGAAGGATCCTTTTAGGATGAGGCATTTCCAAACAGCACCTACTACAATGAATCACTTTTCCATTGCACGCAAGCAAGAACACAGAAACATTGGAGAGCCTTTCAACATAGTAATTTGTACATCAATTGAAAGAAAGGAGGTACTTTTAGGCTCTTAATGGTGAGTAAACAATGCCAATTTACCGGTAGTAATTCCTCCATTTAACCCGATAATAATTTTTCAAATCTCACAAATTCAGTGATTTTTCGGTTATGTTCAAGCTCCGGACTAAAGAAAGGGAGTGGTGACGTGTTGACGTGGTGACCTCCTGGTGTTACTACCAGTACAGTACGTAGTGCACGCTACCATGAAGTAATAGTCTACGGTGGTACTGCATATAGTAGTAATGATACAACTGTGGCCTACATACTGAAGGACTGGAGTACAAGTACAAAATTTGCGCAATTGATTTAATGTATCCATATATATAACAATCAGCTAGAAGCAGTATGACAGTGTACTGGCACTCTAAGCTCTAAGGTACACAGTCTCACTCTTTGGATTAGTATCTTTTATGATGTCCTTTTATAGCACATTTTCCTATTTTGTACGACCGATTTTACTCAGCTCATCAGACCCAACCGCTCTGGGATGGGCAATGACAACGCCATGCTACCCATCATTCCATGATTTGTAGAATGTCCGTGGGAGACTCTGCATATTCTCAAATCATGTGGTGTGTTCTACGTTCCGGATGCCTTGTTGGTAAGCCTTGAACTGCCCTCGTCTTCCATTGAACTCGAACATAATATATGGATCATGTAGCCTGGAAGAGTATCCGGTGGTCTCCGCATCCCGATACATCTGCCTGTCAAACGAAACGAGACAACCTCGACGAGACCCAAGGGGCGCCTTGACCCATGTCCATACCATCATGCTGGATGAATTCTATACGGACTACTGTGAGTCACTTCTGAACACCAGCAGGACATATATTTCTATAATCCGGTGATTAATATGTCCTGGCACAACCGATATCATGCCTAATTCAACCACGGTTGAACGGATCAACGGACCACCAGCCATCCGAAAGGTTTTGGATCAACAACCGTTGGTGGTTTCTCATCCTTACTCTTTTTGTTAAGACCACTCCGGTCAACATGAAGAATGCAGCAATGCGAGCAGTCATGACCCGCATTGGTTTTGTCGAGGCTGCCGCCCAAGCCCTCATTGGAAGAACAGGGCCTGGACACATTTGAGGAAATCAAACTGCATGGTGATGATGAAATTGCAGCCTCATCAAGGTGATCTGCCGCCCTGAGGAGGGGGTCAATCCCAGCCCTATTGGGAGGCCATGAATCAACAGGCTGAAAGCCATCTCAAACTTGTACTTGCATTTTATCTACAACACCAAGCTCGGAATAGCAAGATGGCCAACGCCCCAGATGTAACCTTTCATGCAATCGGAGAAGTTCGTGAACTCCATGAGTTCGAGGCTACATACAAGAAGCCAGAGGATCTCCCATCTGTCAACGCCACGGATGGGCCAAGGACAATTGAGGCAATTGACGAATACCTTTGGTCAGTACTGGGGGAACGTAAAATCTCACTCGCCTACGTCATCCGCACGCCAGACAACCAAGATTGGCCCGCCAACGCCGTATATATTTCGGAACTCAAGGCAGGTGGAAAGCGAGATGCAATCGAAGATTGCTTGCTACTACACCGAGGAACAAGAATGAGTTTGCTGCCAAGCAACTCAAACGCGGTCTCAAGCCTGCCGCCAAGGATGGTAAGGTCCACCAGGGCGGTGGAAATAAAGTTAAGGGCAGCTGAGGTCATTAAGAATCTCTGGAAGGCAATGAATTGCCACGACTCTCAATTGGCAAAGCAAACGAGTGACACAGGAGTCAATGACAATCAAACGGTTGTCTCCACCAACTCTGCCTTTGAGGAGGAATCAGCACCTGCAGAGAAGGCAAAAGTTGTTACAAAACGCAGAAATGCCGCCCTCACTCGCCAGAAGAAGGTCAACCTAAATGACCTTATGGGGACTAGCAATGCGGTCTGGCAATCACTATGTTCAATGGACACCTCGGTCTCTATGGTCCTTAACAAAAGTATAACCGATTTGGACTCGCACGCCGACCAGTGTGCCGAAGGAAGCAATGCTCTGATTGTACACGATAACGACCGACCAGTGGTCAACGTAAAGTGCCGCAACCCCGATGGTCCCATCTATAAAGACATGCAAATAGTCACCGGTGCTTTAGCATACAATGACTCAGTGGCTGGTAAGACTGTCACTTAGTAGCTTGTCAGCAATCAGGCAATCTACCTTCCCAGCATGATCAGCTACAACCTGCTTCTGACATTCCGATTTGGTTGAATGACGGTATTGTAGACAACTGCCCTCATTTCTTCTTACTAAGTGACCATATTACCAAACTGACACACTCGATTGTAATTCCCCTTGACAGCACCGCTCAAACTTATGTTATACCACTTTCACTGAATGGCGTATTATCTTCTTTCTTTCCAACACGCAAACCAATTGTTGCGGAGTACGAATCACTACCGCACTTTTCCCTAACAAGCGACAAGCTGACATATGATCCGTACGATGTCTCATTTGCCCAGCAAGAGGAGACAAAATGAAATACATGTCGCACAGGGGACCGTACAGGCGCTCCGCCTCCATCGCACCGCCTTTGCACTGTCTCCAACATGTCTTCAACCGTTAACCATGATGGCCTGCCCCTGTCATTTTGACAAACTATGCCGACTCTTGATATCTTTTCCGTCTCTGGCATGGTAAGCACCACGTTGGCAGGGAACATGCCTTCTCCCGGTAAACAATTTGAGGCTCGTACATGACTGGCACTTAACCTTGGCATCAACCTCCAAACTGCCAAACGAATGATCAATGCGACGACTCAGCGTGGAGTTCGATTTGTCCGACATTCATCCTTGTCGTGGCGCGTCATTACAAACGATAGGCAGCACCGATATAAGCAACTACCCATAAACTGCTTCACCGACACATCATTGAGATCTAGTAACACAGCCTCGCCCCGCAATAACAAGTATGCCCAAATCTTGGCGACTCCGGACGGCTGGTGCCGAGCGTTCCTTATGCCAAAGAAGTCCCTCGCGCACAAAGGACTATCTCAACTTGTCCATAGGGAAGGCACCTCGAACACCATCATCATGGACGGTGCACGGGAACAGACCATGCTGGGTTTGTTTTGAAAGAAGTATTGAGAAGTTGGTGTTTGAGTACGACAAACGGAACCGCACACACCGTGGGCGAATGCCGCAGAAGCCGCAATCCGTGAACTAAAGAAAGGCATCGGTTGGAAAATGGTTAGCTAGGCTGCACCTAAGCGCCTCTAGGATGATTGCCTTGAATGCGAGACGTATGTCAGATCTCATATGGCACCACACAACATCTATCGAGCTACTTGATGGGCAAGTGCCAGAGACCATCGTCAGTGGTGAAACTGCCGATACATCACCTTTTTGTTGTTGAATTGGTACAAGTGGGCATTATTCCGTGACATGTCTGTCACTTACCCAGATGACATCATAATAGTAGGCCGCAACTTTGACCCCGCCATTGATATTGGCCCTGCAATGACTCGCAAGATATTGAAGGAAAATGGGCAAGTCGTGTACAAAAAACCTCAGATCTAATTTCACGTGCTGCCTCTTCTTTCATGATGTAAAAGGTCAACTCACACGACCAGATACGATCCGAAGGGCACCATGTCCAGTAACCTTGCTTTCCCAACTTGTTTCTTCTTACCGTACCGGTGCAAAATATGACCGTATACTAGATCAAACTCCCGATATAGCTTTTTCTTTTGCTCTTCTCGCGCTTTCCCTTAATATTGGCCCATTCACTATTCACCAATTCCAAGTGACCCAAAGTGGCCAACGCATAGTATGTTTGTGTTCCTCTTGTAATAGTAACCCTTGGACTCTGGGCTCTAAGTGGTTTCGCTTTGCATAGACCTAGCGTAACGCAGACTCTATCTCCCTCCGCTCCGATATTATTCTGGTTGCCGCGTCTCGGCCGTTTAATTCTTCATTCCTCAAACTTCCATAGTTTCATCCATTCCTTCCAGATCGCGCATATCAGTTTAATTTGAAAACATTGACCACTCCACCAATCTTGAGTACCTTGATGGGAACGCAACCTTGCATAACAATCATCTTGCAATCTACTCCATTCAACACTAAATCGGCCATTGATAAGCAAGTTGTTGCCATCCGATCAAATTCTGTTGACTGATTGCTACCCAAACATTGTTATGAAATGGAATTGGTGAAATGTGAAACACATTCTGTTCTGTGGATACTACCATTCAATTGCTCATTGTTTGGTTCCGCAGATTCCAAAATAGTGAGGGTTTGGTGTCCTACTATTTGGCATGATGGAACTCAATTACAAGTTGGAAGAAACTGTTGCTCCATTTCAGGCAGCTAGTTGCGTGACCTTTCAATATATGGTCTCATGTCTCGATACCTACCAAGCATCCTGGACATGTTCACCTACCGCTGTCGAATTTGTTTAGTCTTTCCAATGTAGGGAGGCACTTGTTTGCTATCATGGTAATATGTACGGAGTATGCATTTTTTGTTCATGGCATTCATTGCTTTACCGTGGGCTTGCCAATTGATTCTACTATACTACATAATTGCCTCGGTATACCCGTACTTCTCCCCAGTACGTTCTTGCAATGGTATCGTTGTAGCCCGATGACGAATATCTTGCACGTACTTTGAAGTCTTCGTGCCTTCCGGATACACTCATTACTTGGCGACGTCAATGCGAATGGGTGGGCACTTCTGAATTCCGGTTGATATCTTCAGCAAGTTTGTCGGCATCAATGTTGAGCTACGCTCTTTGACTGAGTCTGTTGTATGCCTTTTGCATGTCTCAGTGACCTTTGACATACTATACTAGTTTCACAAAGGCAGTTGCATGTGGGCACCATTACGTATTTCAACGAGTTGATCCCACTCCGGTATTAAAAGGTCAAGTGGTACCTGCCTATTTGTGAGTGTTGCTGGGACTGATGCTGCCGGTCCTTTGTTCTCCTGTCCGAAGATAGTGTCTAGCATACTTTGGCTATCCGTCCCAATGGTACCATGCCACTCCTCTTCAAACAAATTTGTCTATTCAGATATTCGTATCAAGAACCTTAAAATGAACAACATGCTGCTGCACTCACCGCAATAAGTGTCCGTTACTTGGCCTCTCGAAGGTCCCATTCCCATTCTTGATGTGCGTTCTCCTTGTGACATTCTAATAATCCATCCAAATGAGCCGTTGGCGGTTCCAAGCTTCTCAGAACCATCGCTTCCGGCTTCGAACCCTTGATGTAGTTCCAGACATGCCGTACAAGGATCGACAAAGAGTTCTGAATGTCGCATATATCAACCTCCCATGCATCAAGTTGTCGGAGAAAGTCTTCGAAAGTAGCTGCAGTTGGTTGTTTTAGTGGGGTGATTCTTTGTGAATGACAAATTATCCTCCATTGTTGATCACCTTCTGGCGCTCGGATTTCCACTGGTGGGATTGCTTTTCGCGGTATCTCGTTGCTCGCTTGATGATATAAATATTTCGCTCAGCATATATTTGTTTAGCTTTGTTGAACGTTCTGCGTTTTATATATTCACCGTCCGACCTTCTGACATAGTATAGTCTGGATCAATGCACATAAGCAAATTGGGATATTCAACTTTCATCATTGTATACTAACCACGATCCCAAAGGCTGGATCAGATTGCCGTCGGTTTCTTAACTCCTCCATAATTTGTTCGCTCTTTTCCATACTTTCCTCATTGCTATTGATGGTGCCTCGTCTTGATACACATTCATCCATCTTGTACAATTAACTAGCTACTAAACAAAAATTCTTGACCCATATGTTTGGTCTGATCTAACTGATTGCCGTGTGTCATCAATAGATCGGAGAAAGTGAGTTCTCCCACAAATAGCTGACAGTAATTGAGTCTCTTGATTTCATTTTGGTAGAATTTCCTTGACAATAGCATCCAATGCATTATGATTTCATCATAATGTCATTATAAGCGTGCCACTCCTGTCTGATCCAGGTGCAAGCCAGTATCAATAAATGTCAAGTATTCTTGCAGTGAACGCAGCCATTTAGACTCGAGATGTGGGAGATACTCCTGAACATATTCCAAGAGCGGCTTTGAGGTGCCGATGCTATATTGGGCCCACCCAACAACGCATCTGAGTAATTTTCCATCTGTTGTCATCATCCGCCAGTGTCTCATAAGAGTTGAATTTGCCCGATGCCTTGTTGATCGTATAATCTCCTGAAGTTGGCTCCTCCATATTCTAACGCACCATAAATGATTGCTCGTTTGGTGTTGCGATTATAGCCGCATTTGCAATGATAATGGACATCGCTTTCCGCTGGATATTCTTTGCCAGCCAGTTGAGCCTCCGTGAAATACAAGTTTGCCAGAGGATGGCCAATAGCCAAAACTTGGTAGATAGCATGCATAGTAATAAAGCATCCATGCCTCTTCTGGCTGGTGTTAGACAACATAGATGCAAAAAAATTGACTGACTTGCTGCTCTTTGACTTCAACTGTCAATATTGCACTTGTTGTGTCCCAGCTGGATCATTATAATGCCCCAAGGTCTTATGCGCTGTGTATGGATTTAGGTAATCTAGTCCTGAGGATCTTCCCTGATACGGGATCTTTGACAATTAATCTTGATGAGTCGGTGACGAGCATTGGTGCTCCTGTCATGCATAGCCATCATGCCATGACATGGCTGATATGAGCACTTTGATAATTCCAATGCCCCTCCTGTAAGTCCAAATCATTCTGCCCATAGCTGCGCATTGTTTTTCAACTCTGCAATTATTCTCTGTCATGTGATTTCTGATTCATGTTGATCAAGCAAATTGGTTTGACCATTTGAGTCGTCAACAAAACCAACCATCCCAAGTTTCACATTTTCAGATTGGCTTGGATTTGTGTATGTTGCTTTTGCTGCTTTTTATCATGACAATTGTATAGAATGCGGATGACGGCGATGGTGAAGAGCCTTAAGCCCTAGACGCCGATGACGAAGTCGACGTGGATACGTACGACCAGTACGTGGGGACACAAGGCCCATTTCCCATTGGGACAAGATGCTCACAGTAGAGTCCGCGGCTGCAAACAATTGGCAGATGGAAAACTAACTGGTGGGAAAGTTAACGTGAACGCAATACTTGATTCACGAGCAAACATATGAGGTCGAGTTAAGAACATGATCACCCATAGTAATGCATGCTTCATGTGTGACACTGAGGGGATTCACCAATTCGTCATCTTGCTGGAAGACATTGTCAGACATGGAAAGGATGACCCAGCACTAGAAAATGCTGATGTGATGTATGTTCAGCATGGATCCAATTGTCAGCACATGCGCGGCAAGACCACGAGGAAGGGCTGGAAGCTTTCTTGCGTGGAATGGAAAGATGGCGGTACGACGTCCTTGGAACGGCTCGCCGACATTAATGAGTCAAATCCCGTTGAGGTGGCCGAGTATGCCATGCCCATGGGATAGACGGTGAACCAGCTTTTCCGTGGTCGGTACCGTATACGTTGCATCGACGTAATTGGATTCTTATCGCTGCCGTAAATGCGCATTGCTATAAGTGCTCACATAAGTATTGCATTGAAATGCCAAACATGTTCGAGGAGGCCTGCCTTCTTACTAGGATCGATAGTGAAAATGGTAAGACATTATGGCATGATGCAATCCGAAAGGAAATGGCAAACATAAAGGTTGTTTGAGGTACTCCAAGATTGAACTCTTCCACCACCAACAACCTTCCAAGGAATCAGCAGGTGCCGCCTTGTATTTGATATCAGCCAAGATGGAAGATTTCCAGTGAAAGGCAAGGCTGATTGCAGGTGGACACATGACTGAGTCACCACCAACATACGTGACAAACGCTAGTGTTGTTTCAAGGAAGTCTGTCCGAATTGCCTTACTACTCACCGTTCTGAATGATTTAGTGGTCAAGAAGACTGCCAATACTGAGAACACATACTTCACTGCTCCTGTTCGAGAGAAGCTTTGGTGCAGGCTTGGACCAAATTTGGGCGATATGCCGGCAACAAGATGGCACTAATTGTCTGCACTGTGTATGGTTTGAAGTCCACAGGTGCCTCCTTTAGGAACCACTTGGCGGACTGCATGCAACACTCGGGTTGGTCATCCTGCATTGCTGATGCAGACGTGTTGATGAAACCCGAGATTTTGGGTGAAGATGGGTATATGTTTTCTGCCTATTGTGTGCTTTATGTTGATGACATCCTAATGGTTCATCATAACAGTATTGGTGCCTCGAATGAAATCGACCATTTCAATAACTTTTTTTCTATTTCGATGTGCTCCTGATATCGCACGTTTTCTTCCTTTTTAGGACCGCTTTTACTCACAAGAATCGTGTACGCTACTGTTACCTGGTACAAGTACGAGTACCACCACGCAGCACTCCGCTATCATTATGCGTGTTTGTCAATCAGACGTTTGGCGACGATCAAACATAGGTTCTCGCTCAGACGAAACGTTGAGTTGCAGCTCTCTAGCCCAGTGGCATGACGACAATGATAGCAACTTTGTAATTCTGATCCCGTCGCCCTCTTGCATCTCCAATAGAGGCACTCAAATTCACTGAAAAAGAAATGGATTCCTATCCCGGTGATCTCTTGACTGGAGTATTTCCTCTTGTATTTGCCGTTGATGCGATCCTTCCAACAACGAGTTCACCGTCTGGTGAAGGTGCAGCAGGTCAGCCTGCCCTTATTCCACGGACATCGTCCACGCGTAGTCTCTTTGATCGTTTTCTTGATGCAATGGCGTCGTATCTTAGTGATGATAGCGACGGTAGCTTAGCGCCGAAGGTACCGTCCCGTCGCTCTGGAACTGATACATTCGCGTCTCTATTGCGCGGAGATGATATGTTTGGCGGTGGAGAGGAAGACTCTTCAGACGACGAGGACGAATCCATAGACTCTAATGCCGGTCGCCGTTTTCGTGGTCTCGGATCTCCTCTCGTAGTGCCCGGAATTAATAACGCCCGAGGAATAAAAAGCACGGCGCCTCGGTCTCAGTCGACGGCGTTCGCCAGGAGCCTGAAACTTGATGGTTTCTTTGATCGTGCTCGCATTCTCTCCATCTCCAACCGGCATGGGTTTCCACCTAGCAAAGATTCGACAGGCCAGATGAATCGCACCTCAAGCTCAGTCAAGCGCGTTCCGCCTTGGCCATGAATCCCACGGATGCCAACGCCCTACGCCTCAAGAGAGTGGTTGACACTCATCCCATAGACGGCATTTTAAATGCGGGATGGCTTGAAAAGCATGCTGCAGCACTTCCTTCAGTATTGCTGATAGTGACTACGTTTCAAATTCTTGACAAGATGGCTCAAGATGAGCAAGACGCGCACTTGGTGGAAACGTTGGAACACCTTCGAGAATCGCTGGCTGCGAAGCGAGCGTGTTCAATCCGCCTTGTTTGTCTTGCAGATACACCAGACCAACCAACGACGCCTGCCAAGGTGGATGAATGGATTTCGAGGATGAAAAAAGAGTGTGATTTGACAACGGCAGATGTCACAATGCTGCAGATTTCTCATGACTTGGAAACTGCGTCCCTGAATTCCCAGAATAGCACTTCCGTCATTGGTCCAATGCAAAAACTTCACAGAGAAATCCGGGACGCCAGTTGGTCTTACTATCAATCTCTAAATCGTCGCGTCAAGCTCAAACTGAATCTTCTGGCTCATGATAGCCAACCGATGCTCGTGCCTTTGGCTGTGCGCTACTGCTTTAAGATCGGTGTATTTTACGAGTTCCTTCGTCCATACCAAGGCCTTGAAGTACTTTTACAAGGCCTATCGACTCCTCCAGACATACTATCTTCATTTGTTGGGAAAGTCGACTCCGTGGAACCCGGTCGCAGCTTCGTCTGTTCCAGCAATCGTCAATCCCCAATCGGACGAAAGTGGTGGAATCGAACTAGCTCTGGGAATCAATCAATACGGAGCGAACGACGAAGGCGGCGTCAGTTCGGGAGTGGAAGTTGCTTTGGCGGATGATTCCTACGATGACGATGATGACTTGGATGACGAGAGCGACCGACTACAAGGAACTCAGCCAAAGATCGCTACCACAGTTCCGCTGGATATTCGCAAGGTTTTTACAGAAATCAACGCTCCTTTGACATGGCCAACCAGTGTAGAAAAATTGCCGACTGGCTCAACTTCAAGCTTCTACAGGCTGGGCTCCAGTCGTCCTCCTTCTCCGACTCAGACCAAGGAATTCTCGCCGCATCCTCGCAGTGGCGACGGCATTGCCAAGTCTTCCTTAAGCACGACGATGTGAATGATCCTGCTTGGAGCTACTGGGCCTACGTATCGCATCAGCGTCTAGTGATGTCGCAGTTGGTGGAGCGTTTCCCTCCTCGCAAATTGACCTCCTTGTCAGGATTGGTGAGGGATGAGGTATTGATGCAGTGCAGCGCATGGCGAAACTATATGGCGGCTGCCGAAGCCAGTCTCCGAGTTGGTGTTGAAGTTCGTAAAGCTGTAGTAGACGCTGATGCGCTCTCGACAGCACCGTTGCCGAAGGCAAATCTTCGCGGTCGCTTTATTGGGTCGATGGATAGCGAAGGACTTGCTCCGCTGCTACAAGACGAAGCGAAGAGAGATCACACAGGTGAGTTTGTTTGTGAGGTAGAAGTGCTTGATGTTCGATCTATCTCACAGCTTTTCCAAAGAAATCGCGTTGGATATGCTCACTCGAGCTGTCACTCGCTTCGAGAAGGAACTGGAGAAGTCTGAGATAGATGACGACAACGGCGATGGTTTCCGTTCCATCCAAAACTCATCGCACAGAGCTGGAGCAAGAATCTACTACCTTTTTGGCGGTGTTCTTCTGGGCAAGAAAGAGTACAAGGAAGCCATCGTCTTTCTTGAGAAAGCGGTCAAGTATTCGAAAGGGTGGGAGGGGTTGGAGCTTGTTATTCGAAGAATGTTGATTGAGTGCTACGAAAGGCACCTTCCATCGCAGACCACTACAACAGACGAGCAAACCTCCATAATTGCATCCATGATATTGGACTCTTACTTCAACTCTCAAATGTCGTCTCGAAACTTGCGACGGGCCTTGGATAGCTTCTCGTCCCTCAGTGGAGGTGGGATGATGAAATGGCACCGTGATTGCATTGATGAATCCAGCACATCGCTGCCATTCTCCTTTGCAGTGACCTTTCCTCGATCAACACATGCGACCGCTGGTGACGAAGCAACTGCAAGTGTGATGATCAAGTCCAATCTCGATTATGCTGTTCACATCAACTCAGTCACATTGCTCAGCATGGCTGGAGACATTCAAATCCCCTCCGACTCTCTTTTGAGCGCAGAAAATGCGAGCGAGGGGGTCCATGGTGGTATAATCATTCAAGCAAATGCATCCATCATTCTCTCCACTCAAATCGAGGTTCCAAAGAACCTGGATAGTATCGCGACTGATGAAGGTGGCAACGGCGGAGAAACTCAAGGTACAGCTGGGAAAGGATCATTCGCGACGCTCGCTAAGCCGAGAACAGCTGGATTGACTTCTGGAGGTAAGTTGATGTTTTGTAGACAACGCGCTCAAGGTAGTGCTTGGTCTTACGAAATCCTCCTGTAGGCGGAGCAAGGCTGATATCAGAGAATATGTTTCAGAAAGGCCCTCAAGACCGAAATGCGCAATGGAGTGTACGTTTCTTGGGTGGAAAACCTTTGCGTTGTGACGGCATTCGTCTCGTTTTCTATCCAGTTCATGTCGAGAAGGTTGCTGCGACTGGTGGAACGTCCAAGGTAAACGTCATCGAGCTGACAATCGAGAAGAAGAGGCCTAGCACTACAGCTGTCTTCAAGCGAACTCCATTCGAGGAAGATAACTATTTGTCGTCGGCTTGGTCCAGGCCTGACCACCTTCCACTTTGCAGAGGCCCGCGTTGTCTGCGCGTTCTTGGGCCAATGCCCGAAATGACCATCAGCAATTTGACAGAGGAACTTTCAGGGGGCAAGGCAATGGAGGGGACGGTCAATCGCGTTTTGCTGAAGCTTCAAGCCGGGCCTAATGAGTTATGTGAGAACATCAGATTCCAGGTGAGCTGCTCCAGCATGCTGCTATCTCCCGATGGGATCACGACACACCTAAACGCGGAGCGATCAGGCAATAATGAAGAAAACATGTAAGCAATTCTACTCATTTGAGGACTCCGGTGTTGGTTTGCCAAGGCGAGGCTGTCACGAATCAGGTTAACGGTGACGGTCGGCACTGTTTACCTAGAGGTTGGAGATTGGTTGATACGGATTGTGGGACACCGACGACGGCGCAGCCTTCATTGGCCAATTTGAAGCCTGGAGAAGAGACATATGTTTACTTCGATGTCTATCGTCCGCATCGAATGCTGGGCCCGTTAGATGACGATTTCAGTCCATCTCAGACTTCTGATGGTCTGGGTGAATGTAACGCCCTTTGCCAAACTGACTTTGATATCTGCATATTCTACACGCAAGCAAGACCCAAGGCGCAGCGGCACCAAGGGCGGAGGAGACGAAAACCAACTCCCGACAGTGTTGCCTCAGAGGAGAGGTCCTTGAATGACTCAGACGTCGTGACCCTAGCACACACGATATCAATGACATGGGCCTCGCCTTTGCTGGCGGAATTCAGCTACATCCACGATGCTCAGAACGCTCCACCAGCTGGAAGTCGACATCGTTCCAATAATGTAACGCCCAGTGAAGAAGCCACCACCCCTGCGGTTGAACTCGCACTTGTCGACGGTGAGCGCGTTACCACACGTTGCTCCCTCTGGGCGAATGGTATGCCAAGTGCCATCGGCGTAGATGTCTCAAGAGTTTGGTTCGAGGTAAGTGCATTTCTTCCTAAACGTACCACGAGATTTGCTGAATCTAAAACGATTATCGACAGGCATCAGCGAAAGGTCCATGTGATTTCCGCTTGATTGGACCACGTATCGAATCGTTGTCCCTCTTTGAAGCTTCAGAAAACGATGTCTGTCGCCTTCTAGGCAATCGGAAGAAGATGGGTGTGTTGCTCACGGTTGACTGTTACCTTCGGGATGAGCACAAGCAAAACGCCGTGTCAACAAACATGGGCGTCCTATGCGTAGACTGGGCGCCAAAACCTCTGTCAGTACTACCTGCTGCTCAGGCCATAGCAAGCATTCAGTATCACGGTCCCTTGCCACTGAATGAAAAGTCGACGATGATGTTTCGTGGTCCTGCGTGTTACGTTGAATGTGCCCCCTTTGAGACGTCGGTAGCCGTCTATCCTTCCGCTCCTCTGGTCGGATCGCCCTTCGAAGTTGTCTTTTCCATTGTGAACAAAACATTTGTTCATCAACAGGTCTCAGTGTCGCTTCAGGACCCTGGGAATGTGGACGTTCTTGTTGCCGGATATGTGAACGGGGAATTGCAGCTTTTCACCGCAAGCCACGCAACTTCTATCCTACACTGTCATAGCGACTAAAGTGGGCAAAATCTCTGTCCCGTCCATCTCAATTGCTTCTTCGAGGTATCAAACATGGCTCGTCTGAAGCTCTGGATCCTCAGACCTCTTCGTACTGCCGTCTTGAAACCCGCCCTATTGTGCGTCATGCTGAACTGGAAAGCCGGGAAGTTTTACGTGGAAATGGGACCAGGAGCGATTGTGTTGTCTATGATTCTACGTCGATAAATCGTTTGATGCAGAGATGGGATTTCTAGGCTTCGTGTCTAAGTTTTTTCTTTTATTTGGCACGATGCAGCAATGCTTCATTTTCACATCTTGCGTTGTCGAGGCTGAAGCCCTCTGAAATTACGTGCTCACAAGGCGTCCGACGGGATACACTGGCGTCCCTTCACACCTATCTAGTAGTATTATGTATAATGGTAAAGGCATTGCCACGAAACCGTTTCATTTTGTTAGTTACGATTTGATGACCTGGTTTGGGCGTCGATTCCGTACAACAAAACTACGACCGCGAGGCAATTCGTCGCTTTTGCCTGGACACCACAGAAAACACGTCCACCGAGCACATCAGAGTTCGATTCGTTTCATTTGTTGCGAGAGATGCAATTCCAGAAGGAGCTGTGCGAGCCACCGTTGGAGACTGGCATCGGAGTCTGTCGTATCCACGCTACGATTCATAGCGATGCCAGACCGCCTGCCATCCAACACGTCCGGGTCGTCGTTGACCAAGATTGTAGGAGTAGCAGGAGCATCGCTCCAAATTGATTCGTAAGAAGGGAACGATCCCAATGGAGGGTGTTCACCTTGTTCTTGCGAGAAACCATCCTGTGACGTGTCCGAATGAGGAGTGTGAAAGTCACTCAAGCTGGAGAGATTTGCTGAATTTTCGGATCTATACGCAGGTGGGGTTCGATGCACCTCAATGGGAACCAAAGGATCATCATCCGTTGCAAATGAAGTTGGAAAGCTGGCCTCCGTAGTTAGGGTGGAAATCTGCGGGATTGTTGTCTCCACATCATCGTCGTGTTCGTCGGAGCACGCCTTCCGAACAAGCTCTTGAAGTCGACTCGCATGAGCCGAATATGCAATCGTGTATTGCGTCGACAAGGGTGTTTGCACGTCCCACTTGGCTTCGACTTCTGCATGTCGCTCATGGTCGGGCTCCTCGTCAATCTTTTGCAGTCGACCAGCGGTAGTGCGTGACAGAATACTGGTGACAGACCCTGAATCAGAAGTGATGTCGGACCAAATTAAAGAGCGTCCGTCTTGCTCGGAATTCAATTGAACAACCGGACCAGCGACTATGCCATCATCACCGTTCAAGGATTGAAAATAACGACGGCGGTCCAAACGAGACTTCTTCCTGACTTCCTTTGGGCTTCCGCTTGTTCGCGACGTAGATTGAGTTGCTTTTGTCGACGCAGAAACCCCAAAGCAAAAATGGACGCCACAATGAACACGACAGAGGATATGGCAATTGTAATTTTGACAGTCAAGGACCGAGATTCGTTTTCTGCACCGACTGTGTCAGACTTGGTTGGGTCATCAGCAGCCACAAAAGAATGTTCTCCTGCACGGAGCGAAGAAAACGCGAGTACACCACATTGTTCGAAGAGAACGACAAACGTGGGGTCAGAAAGGGCTTTGTCGACTGCGAGGTAGGCAAGGTCCCGAGCGTTGGTAATCCCCATCCAAATAAATAAAGGCACGACCCCGAATGACAGAGCAGGTGTTGTTACGATCCTGGGGAATGCAATATCCTACATTACTTTACCGTTAGTGACGGGCTAAGACGAGACGGAATGAATTTCAAAACTCGCGCACGGGACCCACCTTGTTCCACATCTTCATGAGGAGTTGATAGATCCAACCCATACAAAGGAAAGCCCTTGTCGTCACAAGTCACAAGTGCATCCAAGATAGCTCGATTGTTCACATTCTGCACCCCTTTCAGGTTCTGTAGAGGAACCACGCTTTCGACTAGGTACAGGTATTCCAATTCTAATCTAGCCGCAAACGGTTGAGTCCGAAGGTTCTCGCACTCCGAAGTGGAAACGACGTTGGAACTTTTCTGAAGTTTTCTCCTTGAACTTCAAGACTTCTTCCCGCAAAGGGGATCTGTGGGTCATATCATGGACTCGCGGACGCCAACGACGAGATGAGAGTCAGCACGATGAGTGGAAATTGGGCGCTCATCATCTTGGCTTCGACAAGTCGATGTGATACAATGCGACGAAAGAGACTTTAAGGCCGAATGAATTGTAATTTGGTGTTGTTTGAATCCTTTGGAGGAGGTAAACGTCTAGTTTTGTGGGGTAGACTCCTAAGTGCAGCACATGGTAGAGGTGCCTAAAAATCGAAACACATAAGACTGACACAGGCGGGTCTCACCCACGGTGAGTTTTCCCACCTTCGCCGTCCTCTCAAGTTGATCTGAAAGGACTCACTGGTCACTCCAACTGCTGCTCCGCATCATCAGTTCCCTCCTTCTCCTCCTGTTGGTGGTCCATTCGCAAGGGTACACCAAATGAATCCCGAAAACATACTTCTTCCAAGGGCAACCGCCGTGTACGTTCCACAGCATAATCTCCTTCTGTACCATCGTATTCATATCCCGTCGCTACGGCCAAGGGAACATCATAACGATCGGGGATGCGCAGCAGTTCCTTGACACGTCGTCCATCATACCCTTCCATAATGCAAGTGGCCAAGTCATGGGAGGTGGCCGCCAACACGTAGGTTTGGGCTAGGAGAGCCGTGCTCTTGTACGTCCAGGCTTGTACGGGTTCAACAGTAGGCATGGGGGACACGCGAACATTGGACAGAATGTGGCTTGCCATTTGTTTTATTGCCAAGGAGGCATGACCTTCGCCAGCGAGGAAGGACGTGGCGATGGGAAACACATTTGAATAGTTGGGATCTCGAGAGCCCTGTTCCAGCTGTTGGATGCGATCAATTCGTTTCGTCACTTCTAAATCAGAAAGAAAAAAGGCAATGACAGATGCATCCTTTGTGCGATATTGATTGCCAGCACCTAGCATTGTTTGGGCAGCAAGTTTTTGTTTCAATTCGGAATCTTGCACAAGGATGATTTGGGTGGGTTGCAGGTTGAAACTCGATGGAGATCTCTGTTGGAATGGCGGAAAATAAAAAAGAAGTGCGTTAGCTAGTCCCCGTAACTAGAATAAGAACCAACTCACTGCATACGACGACCACCGTCCACTAACGATGCACATCATTTCATCCCATCCGTCGTGGCGTACTCACCAGCGCACTTTCCAAGATATCTCTAAGAATCTCGGAGGGAATCGCCTTGTTCGGTTGAAATCGACGCGCCGATCGACGTGATTGGACAAGTGTTCGAAAGGCATGCGCAGCAGTCGTCATGGTCGATGGCTGACTATTGTCGTAAGTTTTCAGAGATCTGCTATCTGATCCAAGTCAGAGGTCGGAGGGAACAAGCGATACAGTTACATTCCATACACTGTGTGTGCATACTGCATGCATGTACTGTATGGATTCCTTACATTTTGACATTTTGCGGGACTCGAACATGTACCAGGCAGGGAATCTGGATCTTCACTGATCTCGTTGTAAATCTTTCTTGGAACTGAGAACCAATCGATCTGCGATCTGCGACGCGCTACAGACTCCGATCCATCATGACATTTTCGACAATTGCACATCCGACACAACACCATGCCGTTGCAGCTGCTCCTCCTCGTCGTTGTAGTATTTCCTATCACTTCCTTCCTGATAAATCCATCTCCGTCAACTTTCCTTCAGCGATCGGCAACATCACTTTACGATGGTAAAGGCGTTGCACAAACCTATTCTTGGGTCGAGGACGCTTGAATTGGAAATTCAGTACCTGTACCCCGCGACACTCGTGCCAAGGACATCATATTCGAATGCAGACCCCGGTGTGACATTGAAGGTTATGACGAAGAGTCAAGGAGGGATGACAAGCAAGAGTTGGTTCTCATGCAGGGCAATCGCACCATGCGAGGTACTATTGCAATGGATGGTACCTTTTGGAATCTGGAAGACCAGGATGATAACACGGTGGACACCACCGGCCGGCATGTGGTCGTAACGATAGAAAAACAAATACGACCAGCTCGAGATGATTTTGAAGTTGTTGATTATGACTGGGGTGGGGTGTATCCCGACGATGACGACGAAGTTTTGGAACGGACCTATCTGGAACCGGAAATGTTGAATCTGAAAGAGTATGCCGCCAGTTTGGGAGTGGATATTGACAACATCGACATGTCGCTGGTCAACAAGACGATGTTTACATCGGGGTTGAATATAACTCAAAGCACGTTACATGAATTGGAAAAGAAGGGCTTGGTGAAAGAAGTAACGCAACAGGGCGATGGTAGTGAATATATCGTAGATGACGACGGCGAGTCAGTGCCCTTTGCATCGTATGGTACAGGGGTTTCAAGGGAAGAAATCAAAGAGGCGACCAAGATCAATCAACCGCCCATCCCATTCCTTGATACAGATTCGCCGTGGAAGGCAAAGCAACCTGCGGCCTTAGACATAGACGACATGCTCAAAGACGTTGTGCCGCTGGATCGTGAAGACAAAACTGTTACAGCGGTGGAGGATGTCCAAAACGATGGAAGAATCGCAAGGAATGATCCCATTGGCGCTTTGACAGTCAATCGACTGAAACAGATTCTTCGGGAACAAGGACTCAAGGTGACCGGTAACAAGGAAGAACTCCAACAACGTCTTCGAAGTCATGTGCAATCTCAATTAAAGTAATCGTTGCACTATAATGCAACAGCAGCATCAGTTGACAGTAGAAGTAACACCGGCGCCAAAAGCGACATTAAATTGCGTTTGAAATCAATACGACGAATCAATCAAATTCCGATTCCACGATTTGGGCATTTGCTCCAGGATGCCCAAAATTTTTGTATCTTCAGTTGTACGTCCCTCCATGCCCTCCATTGACCTAAGAACCAGCTCATCGAATAAACCTGGAGGACATGCATTTCGCAGTTGCGCCAAGACAAAGCCATCGACTAGACCCGAAGCGGCACACTTGGCAAACAAAGTACGCAAAAGGTCCTCGCGGCGTTTTGCCTCCTTCTTCGCCGGCAGCAGCTTGCCAATGGCCTTGAAGAGCGTGCCGTAAGTAATTTGATTGGGCTGTGCATGGGAGGAGCCACATAATTTGTGGAATGTTCGCATGGCCACTTCGAAGGCCTCACCTCGTCCTCCTTCCGGACCGTTGTAATAGGCACAACAGTTAATAACAGAGCTGAATGTCGTCGTGTCAGGGTGAATCTCACCACGGGCTTCGAGTCGTTCCAATAATTTTTCGGCCTTCTGAACAGCATCCTCTCGACCACTGCGTCCCCATGCTTTGATCACAATATTGTACGATATCACGGAATGACGAAAGCCTCTTTCTTCGGTAGATAACGACTCCATGTGGTCCAATATCTGTTGAGCTCGTTCGGCTCCTCCTGTTTGCGCGTTGTTGGCCCACGCATTCAACACGTTGCAAAACGTAATTTCGTCAGGTTTAACATAATCATCACCCGCTTCATATTGAGATTCCATCCACTGCAGAATCTTTTCAGCTTTCAAGCCTGCGTCTGGATCGTTGCTGCGAGACCAGCAATTAACAAGAGTATTAAACACGATTCTGGAAGGGCGTGCGTGACCCATGCCTTTTGCATACAAGCGAATCATCCGGTCTACAGTTGTTTGGGCACGAGCGGCAGCTCCAACCGGGTCTCGTCGAACGAAGGCATCAATCAAAGTAACATAGCTAATGGCGTTTGGTTTCACTGACTCATCTCCCGTCTTTTCAAAATCATCTTCCATGCGCTTCAGGATTGCGTCAGCTCTATCAAGAGCATCGTCATGACGACTATTACTCCAGGCCCTCATTACTGTCGTCATGCAAATAGTATTCGGACGGACGGTGCTCTTCCCAGATCGATAAGCTTCCTCCATATTCTCAAGGACCTTTTCGGCATTTTGGGCAGCGTTGCTGACTCCAGATGTTGCCCAGGCCAACATGACACCGCCCCACGTTTTTTCATTGGGCTCCACGCCCTTTTCGCCTTCTTCCGATCTTCTGATCATCTCACTCAGTAGCCTCTGCGCTTGTTGAGCATGCCTTGACTTGTGCTTGCGATCCTTCATTCGTGCAATTGTACTTATAACGGCGTTGAATGTAATCGTTGTCGGATTGATACCTGTGATCTTCCCTTCTTCGTGCAATACATACATGTGTCGAATGACTCGTTCGGCCAAAGAAGCAGCATCTTGATCAAGGCTATTGCCAATCGCCGATATTGCTGTCGTGTAGGTTATGGCGCTGGGTTTGCAATAATATTTGTGATCAAGGTACTTCTTCTCCATCTCGTGCAGAATGTGCTCTCGATGCTGCCATGCGACGCTCCTTGTGGCTTTTAGCTTTCGACCATGCCATAAGTACGGCCGTGTAGGCAACCATGTCGGGCTCCACACCATTCTTTTCCATCCTATTGAGGATTACTTCGGCCCTTCGAGCAAGATTATGTTCGCGACTCCTGGACAGGCCGCTAATAACAGCCGTGTAGGTTATGACATTTGGACGAAGAGAATCAACCTTACGACTCTGTAACATGTCTTCGCTGTCGTCATCTTCCAGAATTTCCAGTGCAGCGCCCAGTCGTTCCATCTCGGTCAGGACAGCTTCGGCACGTTCCATAGCCCCACGAACGATGCCAGACCGTTGGCACCATGCATGTATTACGGACGTGAACACTTTTTTGCTGGGCGACATCCCTCGTTGTGCCATGCGACTTATGATCTCTTCAGCTCGCAGGGCGGATACATCTGTCAAATCATTGTCTTCTTCTGCCCATGCTTGACACACCAACATGTACGACGTTTCAGTGGGTTCCATGTCATCGTCTCCAGATTTATCATAGATTTCCAATCGATCGAGCAGAGCCTGTGCTTTAGCCGCCGCCTGAGGATGTTCGGAATGAACCCATCCATGAATTACAGTATTGTAGCACCTTACGTCCGGTTTGACAACTACACCGGATCGTGCGGCATCAATTTTGCGCCTGATCCTCCATCAACCTGATATACTTTTCTTCCATAATTTCCAGAGCATCTTGCTTTTTGAACATCTCCTCGGCTGCCATGTTTTGAAGATCCATGTTGAAACTAGAAGTAGATAGCTGAGGCCCCAAAGTTGTAGGCTTGGATATCGTTGGGATCGATGGGAGTCAGCGGCGGTTCAAGGACTGACCGCCACCAGAATATTTGCTAGCAAGCCAGGTGTTGGGTCGATCGCGGCCCAGGTAAGGAGAAAGAAAGCGTACGTTGATATTGGGAGAAGGATATCATTGCCATTAGGCATAGAAATTTGTTACTTGTGGCTCGTGCCGATGGTGTACAGCATTCGATTGCTCGTCGTCTCTTCCGTTGAGTCACTCCGTACTTGGCCGTTCGTGAGGAGAACATAGATGCTGATGGTATCTAGATGTATATTCAGATCGTTTTGATGTTGTGTGGTGCAGGCGTTGATAGGGCGTCGATTCCTTCTCGCTGATCGATGTGGACTTCAGTGTGCCATGCATGGTCGAAGTTGAAGTCTCCCATAGCATCACTTCGTCGCAGTTCGAACAGTATAGCAACAGACACAGCATACTGCGAGTACGCATGCGCAAGTACCATACCGGTACTTCTCCCGGCAGTACCTGTATAGTACTACAGTACATACTTACCATCATCCATCAGACCATCAGCAAAATCGACTGTTCCTTGTGTTCAGTTGTTTGCTACCTGGTACAAGGTATCGGTACTAGCTACAGTAGCTAGGTAGTACACGTAAATCAACTTGCTACAAGTTACCGGTACACACAAATCAACTTTCATTGTATTATGAGTACTGATACCTTACTAACCCTGGGGTCGGAAGCCGTATCCGAACGTCGACTCCGAGTTCAACTGTGTAGTACCGTACGCTACTTGTTACAGTACTCAATACACACAGTGAAAAAATTGTGGCAAGGACAACAACTGCTGCCAGCGGGCAAGACGTCAGACGTCAGATGAATGATTTCGCGGAGTTTTCGATTTTCCAATAACGATCACAGAACATCGCTGAAATAAGAGTGAAACACTTTCGTCGGTGTGATCAGAACAGTATCGTCCACACCTAGTTCTCCAAACCACATCAGAAATCAAAACGCAACAGTAACCTTGCGCCGCAGACATACCATGTCAAAGGCCCCTCTCTATCGACTGTTGTATCGCTCACTACTGAAGTCATCGAAGCCATTCTGCGATCCTTCTCCGAGCGCCAAAGTCTATTCCTGCCTTCTCCATCGCTCAGGCAAAGGGGACCACATCAAGCGTCTCGATCCATCGAATGATAATGAAGGAAAAGGAGAAAATGCGGCATCATTGATGGAAAGCCTTTCCCAAAATGTCCAAAGTCCATCCGAGCCCGAATCTCACGTTCACCATTATCGTCGGCTCGTTCGCGAAGTCGTGGCGGGTAGTCCCTATGGAGATCGCATCATGCAATTTCCAAGTCAAGTAAAGATGAATGCGTTGAGGGACGTGATTGCCCGTGAATTCCGTTTGGTCAATAGTCCTGTGAGTGAATCAGGACGCATACAATTAGCTTTTCTGGCGCTAAAGGAATTGAACGGAAGCTTGGAGGGAGCCAAATATTTGGAGGGACGGACCAATACAGGCCTCGATGAGGAAGGAATTCGGTTGCGGAATGAGGCGCAGGCAGCTCTTCATGTATCGCCTCTGCCATGGGATCCGGTTGAATGTGTGAAACCCGGGACTTTCTTAGTGGCGCATCCCTTTGTGTCAGGTATTTTCACAGGACTGTGGTCTGCATTTGGATCACAAAGACGACTCACCCGAGACCGGCGGTGGCACCTACGGTCTGGTTGTCAATCGCGTTGGACGATCCCCCAAAACAGGGAAGCACGTTACGTTGCATGACGTCTTGCGCACAGTCCCTCCACAACTGTCCGAAGCTTTTGGTCAAACTATGATTCGAGATGGTGGGCCAGTTCACATGTCATTACAAATGATTCATGCGACGACAGAGGCCGTGACCCACGTTGGAGGAAATGTCTTGTCGATGGTGACTGATGGGGAAAGTAGTACCGCGTTGAATACTGACCGTGCCATATATTTTGAAGGTGATGTCGTTAAAGCAGCTGAGGCTGTGAAGAATGGAATGCTACAACCAAGTACGTTTTTAAGCTTTGTGCTCATCTTGACTCATTCCGCCAGCACATATTCCTGACGCGCCGCTCCTTCTAATGATGCAGGTGACGTTTGCTTCTATGCGGGTGCCAGTTGTTGGGAAGCCCGCCAACTTGAAGTGAGATCGAGCGCGGCTTTGGATTCCCTGCCGAGGGCCACAGAGATCGCCCTTACTGGCAAGTGCGATCACCAGCAATCCAACAGTCGCGATGATTTGTGGCTAAGTATGCTTTCTGCTTGTGGACAAGAGGAAGCCAATTTAGCGCATCTACTAGTGGACGCTGATGATGTGGAAGTGGTTCCATGTGACTTAGTGGCGGCGTAGTTTGACTCATGTGAGACTCGAGGATGGACTGGACTTTCACTTGATTTTGTGGTTCCAGGGTTTTCAGAAGTCTGCGTGCTTATAGGTTCATCCTTTTCAGAAGTAGTCCTACAATACTGTGAGTACTATGTCTCATGCTGCCAGTAGCCATTCGAAACGACCAGGAAGGTCAACAATTAGGAATAGACCCACAGCATACATGATACAACGACCATTAATTTTTGTCACATGCTTGTCGTTTATCTTTTCCTATGTACAAAGTTCGTCAATAACACAGAATCATTGCAGCAAAGAATCAACAACATAACTAGATAACACCATGATGAGACCTGTCCGAAGGTCAAAAGGCTTCAACTGTGATGGACTACTTTGATTTTTGTGATGTTTCAAATATGTTTTCTTTAAACTTGACAATGGACGTGGCAGGTCTCCAGTTACCAAGGTCTACGGTCCGTGATCTGTGCGGCACGGCCATTTTGTAGCTAGCGCAAGACTTCCGTTGTTGTCATCCACATGTTTGCTTGGAATGGCTTTCCTTGCTGGTGGATTCGCGAGAGTCGCCTAGGCTATTTTGCACCGGCCGAATGCGTATGGCATGCATGAACAAACATCGCCGCTTGCTACACGAGAAGGTAAGTCATTATCTACCCTGTAAGAGTCCTGAATACGTGGGGTGCTTGCCTGTTAGCACAGACTTTGGGACGGTGTCTGGGTTCGCGTTCAATGGCTAGACAGAAAAAATATCACAATTGTCACTGTTGCGATTTATTGTGAACACGTGTGCATGAGCGAGTCCATCCAGAATGATCTAAAAATGGCGGCAAAATCTTGGGAGAGATGTCTTCTAGTATTATTGCCATGCTTCTGGACTGCTAGGAAGTCCATCGCAAAGGGATTCTTTATGGAGACACCAGGTACACCACTAATGTGGCATACTCCGAGTACCTCTACTAGGTACCGCTGCATGTACGCTTAACTAAACTCACAGAACGCAAGCTCTATCCCATAGCCATCATGTATGCCAACACTTTTCAATCTTAATCAATTATTGTTGATTAAATCAATGCTGTCGTCTGCATCAGCACCAACAATTCACAATCAGAATCCTGATCACTACTACTATGATGGACATTCCCAATGACAACAATTATGAAACTGGGAGTGATAAGGACATGAAATTACCATGTGCATTACTGTAGTTCTACAGCAATCAACTGTGAATACAACGCACGCTTTGAGAACAACAGTACCAGCAGCGACAGTCTTGAAGCCTATACGCAACCAAAAGTCATTTTTATCATAAAGAGGCCATGGCATGCACCCCGAAAAGGATTGCCTTGGATTGAAGGTGGCTCATCTGAGATGCAAATCTTCATGGATTGACACTTTGAGATGATGTTTGACAGCACTTTACAGATTTTCCTTTTTAGAAGCTGATGCAACTGACAGGAAAGGTGACATCAATGAAGCAGCAGTCCTTGTGCCTAGGACTAGTTTGGAAATCTTTGCCTATAGAGTTTCAACATATGCTATCTTTGACTTCTCTCAGGTTTTGAAGCACTGACAGGAGCAAATGTACCATACCAAGCTGAACTCATTCATTAGGAGGCATACTTGCTAGATGTCCCTGGTGCTGTCTAACTTGTCCCTATGGGTGGCAGGAATTGCACAACAAATCAGCAGACGAAAGTAACGACCCAACAGTGGTACTTGAGACAAACCCTAATAACAATGCATTTTGGTTTCGGCATGCCTTATTTGAAAAAGAGCTTGAGAACTTTTTGATTGATAGGACGTTTGTGGAAGACTTGGAACATTCCGCACACTTTATTCCATTTGTGTTTTGACCAGCGCTTTGCTTGCACCACTTGCTGTGCTGGTTAGGATCTATCAGCACCATATTCACAGCTTGTGAAGGGCTTACAATGACATGCTGGAGAGATTCTGAAAAGCATTACATTGTATGTCAGGAACCTGGCAGAAAAGATGTGATGTGCATTTCTTATTGATGCAGGCACACCTGCAGCCAGGTAATCACCTGCCTTTTTTGGCAAGCAAATCCCTGTATGAAGATTAGCAGAGAAACATGAATGACTCACTCAGTGTTTTATTCATGAACATGGCACATGTGTTTTGTCAATGTCCAGTGGGTGTTTCCATGAATCATGGCTGAGTAGTTGTCTTGCAAACTCAGAGATCCAGTTGTACGACATCACAAGCTCACCAACACATCGCATTTGCTGCTGCACAGAATGACACCAAGTGACATTATCATAAAGTAACAAGTCAACTTAATGTTGACAAAATAGTTTACTCAGTATGCTATTGTGTATATATATCAATGTCACCTTGCATGTTATCCCTGATCACACAAATCACATTTCTCAACTGACAGTTACACAAATTCTCGTCAGTGGATAACTTACGCGCCATAAATGTGTTACCCATAAAATCGTTATGATCAAAATCTGTCACAAATACACAAGTTTGACTCGACCAATACATTTTGCGACCGATGCTCAAATCTACAGCTTGTACAGGTAAATCACAGAGATGCTCGACACAAGCAGAGCGTGACCGCTGTTGCATTGCCTGTGAGTCCACCTGCTCGTATGCACTTCCCTCGATTATTCCAACGATGCCACCGAGAGAAGGTACTTCAAAGGATTCAATTTCATTGAAGCCTTGTGTCAATGGCATGATGATGAGGAACAAGATGGTGAAACGTCGCGACTTACGGTGAAAGTGAGGAATTCAATATAGTACTCAGTACCAGTAGTATTGCTGTTTTTATGTATATATACACATATCATATCATTACATTGCGATGTACACGTATTTCACTGTTTACTGTGAACATTATGATTTGTAACATACAAATACACTATATGATGTAAGATACCTGATACCATACTCGAGTACTGTATACACATGATACAATCAGAGTCTACAAAGAAATGCTTCGTACTGTATACCACAGTACTGTATGGGCATAGCCGTTGGGAAACATTTTCGAGGTATACAAAGATACAAAGTGTACATTTTTTATGAACTCCGAACTCCGGCGGTATGTATTTTGCTTACTATCATTATGGGCGAGTAAATTGTACTGCGTACTGTATGTTGCGCTTGTGCCCACGGAATACTGACGCTCTTTGATTTGTCAAGGCTTCAAATCTGACCGTGGACAGCAGCACTCACGAATCACGAACGCAACACCGGTACTTGGCTCTTGTAGTAGAGTCACTTAAAGTCACCGGTCACCACTACTCCATCGCTGCGTTGCCCATAACTTGACGAGTTGCACCTTTGTTTGCTATCTGCGGCGCTATTAGCATGAACATCTTTCGCCTCGCTGGAGACATGTCTCATGTCTTCAGCATCATTGTATTGTTGTTGCGAGTAAGGGTGGCAAAGAATGCGCAAGGTACGAAAAATAAAACAGATTCGGTTTCAGCAATAATTTCCAATGATAACGGTCGACAGACGTGCGGATTTACCACATTGCAAAACTCTGAACATGACTATCGTTTGATCGCCTTCGTGTTGTGGTAAATGGCGCAACCCGCTAACATTCTCACGTCTTCTCTCGTCTCAGGTATATCTGTCCGAACGCATGAGCTTTTCCTCTTGGTATTCGTCATGCGGTATCTGGATCTGTTCACGACGTTTTACTCGATCTACAACTCAGTTATGAAGGTCTTGTACATCGGTACTACTGCTTCCATCATTTACACCATCAAGTTCCAAGAGCCGATCAAGTCTACCTACGATAAGGCTCAGGATACCTTCTTGCACTGGAAATTTGCTGCGGCCCCTTGTCTTGTACTTGCTGTCATTACGCATTTGATCGGTGCTGGGTTCGGAAACTTTGACATTATGGAACTCCTTTGGACGTTCTCAATTTACTTGGAATCCATTGCCATTTTGCCCCAACTTATTGTCTTGCAACGTTACCGTGAAGTGGAGAACTTGACGGGGAACTACATCTTCTTCATGGGTGCTTACAGAGCTCTGTACATCCTCAACTGGATTTATCGTGCTCATACAGAAAAAAACTACAAGCATCATTGGGTGGTGTACTTTTGTGGTGTTCTTCAGACATTGCTTTATGCTGATTTCTTTTATTATTATGTCAAGAGGTGAGTCTTCTGATGCGTTGGCTGTTGGTGTTGCAATTATAACCGATCTTTTCCTTACGTTCTCTTCATTATCCTTACAGCAAGTCAAGCGGGGACGTTTCACGTTGCCCACAGCTGGCAACGCATAGGCGCTTAGCTACATTCTTGAGGTGTGAATGATTGTAGCCTAGAGTAGTTTACCATTTCTTAGAGGAATGACATTTCCACATTCACCGCTTGCGACCCATGCCTCTCATTCCCTTCTTCATCTGCACTTCTTTCAAGTTTTTTCGTTGAGTCTTGTTCATAACCTGCAAACCCTCAACTTGCAGGATACTGCGCATAAGTTTGATCCTGAGGAATAGGCCTTCCCTCCAGTTTGCGTCGGCGAACCACTTGATGCATCACTTCCACACCTTGGAATTGCTGCAACATGACGTTGATGTCCTCGACCGATGCGCCGCTTTTAACAGAAACTTTCAATTTATCAGTCCTCGGCATTTCCAGTAACTCAGATGCCGTTGCGTTGGCCCCGATAACCTCAATAATGGCCTTCGAGATGCCGTTCATCTGTTTGGCTGACTTGACTTGACTGATATTGGTCATCCCAGGAATCTTGGTTCTCCACGAGTCCACGACCAAGCTAAGATCATCTTGAAAATCTTTGATTGTCCACCTCTCGGAATTCGCCATCTTTTCCAATTGATTGGCAAACTGCTCCTGTGCTTTTCGTTCCTGTCGATCAGTGAAAGAATTCTTGATGCGACCGAAGAATCCAGGATTTTCATCTGAATCCGACGTTGAGGAAAACTGGCGGAGATGGTGCGCCGGGTTGTGCTTTGCAAGGCTGCCGCTCCTCGCTGCCCTCGTTGCAAGAACACTGTCCGGCCTGCAATGACTGTGGCATATCGTAAGGACATCATAACCAGAAGCAACGATCGACTTTAGTGGTTTGACTTCAAAACGTTGAATCCGCGGCCACTTCGTGTTTGCCATGATCTTCTTTCGCCAGCGGTGTAGCGGGTCTTGGTGTCTTGGACCTCGATCTACCGTGATGCAGAATGGAGTAGAACAAACATTCCCTTTCTGTTGAAAACGTCATACTTGGAGACAAGCATGAAACGTAGAATATGGAATCACTCACTATTCAGGATCGACGACCAGACATGCAAACCAATTCGAGGCGACGGAGACAACTGACGTACTGGAGTACTGTACCAGGTACTTGTATTCTTTTTATACTGTACTCCAGTATTCTGGTCCGAGTATGACATACATTCCTGTAATCTGAACGCGACCTTACAGAGAAGTGAAGACAACTAGCTGAACAACTGATGGTGTCTCGATAGACACGTGCATTTTAACGCCAGATCGCGCTTTGACAGTGTATAGTTCACAGCAGATTGATTGAGAAGAGGGAAGAGGTTCTTGTTTAGCAATGTTAACCTTTCGATGACTGCATGTGCAGTTTCACACAGTCTACCGTCTATTCATTCTGGAGATATTTGGCCATGGTTTCATCCTCGCCCCAAATCATGGCTGGGGCTACCGACTGCCGGTCAAAATGCACCGTGCGCCGTACACTTTCTTGAAGGCTCGCTCGAGACTGTCTATTTGCCGACACACCCTTTTCTCCTACAGTCATGGCAGCTCTTTTGACAGCTCGTAAATTCGTAGGAACATCTTCGCGGATGCGCCATTCCAAGGCTGCAACAGGAACGGGTCCTTTGGGACGCACCAACACCTTGTAGGTCAGCTGCGTCATTTCTTCACCGTTTTCGCCCGCAACCTCCGTTGCAGTCCATTCCCCGTCAAAATTCGTGAAGAACATGCTGTCCACGCATTTAAACAGGATTTTTCGCTGTTGCAGGGTACCTGCTGTGTATTGTGAGGATGGCGCAGCCGCGACCACCAGTTCGGTCATGTCCATCGTCACGTCCGCTCCAAATTCGAAACCAATAATTTTTTGAGCCCCTTTCTGATACAGTCGGCACTGATGCTTTCCATCACCTGGAACTCCTCGACCACTTGAAGACACAATTCTGCTCTCCACTAGATTGGGAACGTGTACTGCGAGCCTATTGTAATCAGTCAGAATGGCCCAAACGTCTGACAGCGGGTTGGGGACTGTAATTTCTCCCGAAATCTGTCGGGAATTCGCAGAAGTTCTCTCTATCATCACAGCAACCAGTTCGCAAGAATCTTCGTCTTCGAGATCCTTGTTTTCAGTTCCACCGAACCACAAGACTTTTAGTGCAGTAGGATGTCGTTGCATATGATTTAACACAATGGAAGTTGAATCAACAACATGTGAACCGTGTCGTGGTGTAATACGCGGAAGGAGGAAAGAGGTCACAGGGCTTGCTACCACCACAGTGGCAATTAGGAGCGATAGCGGTAGCCGAGCCCGTCGATAAGTGGATTCTTGCAGCATTTCCTAGTAATGGATGAGATGGATGCAGTAAACTAAACGTTGTGGCACACTGCATTAATGCCGGCATGCGGGAAATGGCGAACAGTTGTGCAGGTGGAATGCTGAGAGCTGAGACAGACTACTGCGGTTGCGTGTGCGGAAGAAAGAAAAAACGACTACCAACGCACATAGACAGTGTCAAGTGTCAAGGCAAGGATGACGGACACCCAGATGACGAGGGACCTCCACCACGTGCTATTGCCCTCTTCAGTGACATGGTGCGAAGAAGCGCCTCGTACGGCGGATGGCGGACGTTCACGGCTACCGGTGGGCATGGTAATTCTCCAGGAAGGTCCGGCCCAAGCACGTTTCGCGATTAACAAGATGTACCTTAAGGATGTGCGCGCCAGCCAATGACCGGCCGGCGTGATGAGAGCTTGTTAGGATCTTTGTCGTATCATTCGAGCTGGCAAGGTTCAGCAAATGTCAGCAGATTTCTTTTTCGTCAGCAAATGTCAGCAGATTTGCTCGTCAGCAATGTCAGCAAACTTGATTCTCGTCAGCAAACGTCAGAAGATGTCAGCATCACCGTAGCTTTTGTACTGGCTCGTTTTCGTCATCATATGTCAGAAAATGTCAGCAGATTCGAATTTCGTCAGCAGACGTCAGCAAATTGCAGCGTATGTCAGCAGATCTGTCTTTTGTCAGCGTGTCAGCACGACGATGACTGGCATAACCAGTTTAGCACCAGCCAGACACAGAACGGAAATGATTTTCGCCTCCGGCCAGCGTGAATTCGACCTTGATTCACGACTAAGCGTGTATTGCCGGACCTTCCAGTACATGCATACAGTCTACTGTCGGTACGGAGTTCCTTGTACGGCGTAGTCTACCGGTAGCTTAAGAATTCAATGCACTGGCGTGCAGTGTACAATACCAGATACAACGAATGTACACAACGTACCGGTACCTAGTACTGCTGTCCACCAGAGTACTTGTACGCCGACGTCCGATCACCCAACACCCAACATTTATGCTGCTACCAAGTACTGGTACTACAAGTACTTGTTATACCGTTGAGTAAAGCGTATCGGAGATCGGAGTACTCTCTGTATTCTGTCTGCAGATCTCTCATACCGACCCAGCGTACACGTACTGGTTTACTAGCCGTATCATTGAGTACATCTTTCGTAAGCTTGCAAAAGCTGACCCCTGTCGACTCGGACGTCGAAGTAATTAAATAGCGGCATCCATTTGATGTACCCCAGAATCACTGGAGGTGATCGATATTTGGATTCGACTGTTGTTGACCAACGTCGTTCACGAGCGGATCATTTTTTTCATACTAGTACTACAGTAATGCTGGAATAGGTCTACTAGAGTGGGTGTTATACCGTTCTGAGCCATCCATGGTTAAAGATTCTAACGAGGAATACATCCTGGTTATGTTGTGGCTGGATTGGGATAGGCTTTTACGCCAATTGCCTCCCTTCCTCTCAATCGAAGCAACGACAGTGGTCAAGATGATCAAAATGGAAAGGCAATGGTAACTCCTATTGTTTCAGAACCAGGTCCTGTCGTCTCCTGTATATTCATCGTAGGCAGACGATAGATGAATGAAACTTCAAACTTCGTAACAGCAAGCGAGCAAATTCAACGTCAGCTTTCGCGCCAGCCCAACCGCTGGATCCAATTCGTAAGGATAGAATTCGAGTCTTTCTTCATGATTTCGTCCGACAAATACTTCCTCTGAATGTAATCCATCTCCTCATCCTCCGACATGCCCTTCGTCGCAATCTTATCAGGATCATCCTTGCTGAAATCCATCCCGGACCAGCCCTCAATGTCTGCCCTTCGTTTTCGACCCCAGACCCTCGAAGAATCAAACGCCTCCTGAAAAGATCTGAATCCGCAAGCATAAAACGATACTATTTTTGAGAAAGGTAAGGTATTAGTCACGAGCTCCTCCTATTCATGGCGGAAACAAAGTACACCTATCCCGAACATGACTCACATGCTCCAACAGCTGCAAAACTACCCAAACTGAGCATCGTCCCGATACCAAAGGCTCGCGCTGCTAGCATTCGCCCATCTACAGTAAATTTGAGCGGCGGAGGTCGTTTCCCTAAAGCTTCGACTGCCTTGCGATGTGCCAACTCTTTGGCCTCCTTCTCCGCCTCTTTCACTTGCTTCTGGAAGCCGGAATAGGCTCCAAGGCACAGGGGAACTGCGGCAATCAGAAACACATGAGCTGGTTCAATCCCAAATGGTCCTACAATTCGGTCGGATGATCGTTCGGTTGATAGTACTGTTGGAGCACTTGTCGCAGATGATTTGTTTCCGCTATCACCGTTTTGTGCATCCATGGTGAGTTTCATTTCTTTTGGTGAACTGGGTGAACTATGCACAGTTAATCAGAGTTCTAGTACCTGGTACGGCGAGTGTCGGAAATCGGAATGTGAAGCATGGTCGGACAGTAAAAATGTTGACCAGTAAACGTACATCACGTATCATCTACTAGTGAACCACCAACTACTAGTAGCTACCTATGGGCTACGCTGGCGTAGAGTCTGGAGTATCACGTATCACGTATCACGTACAAGTATCACGTATCACGTATCACGTATCACGTATCACGTATCACGTATCACGTATCATACTGTAGTTTCGGTTTCCGTCGTTTACGGTATACGTTGCTGGTACCAGCACTGCCGGTAACTGAACAGTATTCATGATGTGGATGAGTTCGTTTAATGTAGTACAAGTCTCTACTGCCACGACGGAGTGGAGGAGTCCTACTTGTGGTATAGGGTATAGCACTGGATCAGAAGATTGTTGAAGACGTAATTACGTGCCCTTGCTAATCCACTCACAGGCAACGAGCTGTCAACTACTTTGGAGCTGGGGATACGGCAATCATTGGCGTTGCTGCTCGACTAATCGACGAAGATTCTGGGGCACTGTCTGCCGATCTGCTTTCCTTCGTTGGCGACGGTTTGGGCGTCCTGGAACGCGATTCCCCATTCTCACCATGCTCGGTGTCGTCGATGTCTTCAGCGTCCTCGTCCATTTCAGCATCATCGGTTGCTACTCCGTCTCCTGCGTCTGTCGGCGACGTTGGCTCTACGGCTTCCATGGGTATCGCCCCCAGACCCACTTTACCTGTCAACTTGAAATGCCAAGCCTCCAGTGGACGTTCAAGGTCTCTCAATAGCAGCATGGAATCCTCCTCTGCATCCTCCTCTTCATCCACCTCGGGAAAACCTCCGTAGTATTCATCATAATAGCGTTCTTCTTCATCCAACGAATCTTCGTCGAGGAATTCATCGTCACCGATAGTTTCTTCTACCGTTTTCGTTCCGTTGGTTTCCTCCTCGACCGGTTCACTCTTTTTGACGTTCTTTTTCTTAGCAGCATTCGGCTTATTCTCCGCAGCGCCAGCTCGGTGGGACAGTTCCCTTGCTGCAGCCACAGCGGCTGCATGCGCTTGTAGCTTTTGCGACGTTCGTTCTAATTTCCGTCGCTTTCTGTAATCAGAATCCTGCTGATAGAGCGAGACATGCTTTCTGCGCCTCGCAGACTCTTCTTTGCTCAGCTCCTGGCCCGACAAACGCCGATCCCGACAGACGACACCCTGTTGCAAGACCGTCGCTAGAAATCTATCCGCTGCAGCAGCAGTCAACATTGCGACAGTCTCGTCAAGATAACCTACACCCTGACGGTGCAGCATTCGGCGAGCGAGAGATGTGGGCACAGTTGGACCACCGTCACGTTGTTGTTGCAATCTTCTCAAGAATTTTTGAAGCTTTTCATCCTCATTCTGTAGTGTGGCAGCTGCCAATTGTTGAGATGACTGACGTTGCAATACTGGAGCGCGTGCTCCTGATGTCGACGACGACAGCTGCCGCAGTGGCGGCGATGGTACTGCATGGGCAGTCGTTGTGGATGAAGGAGGCGGCAGGCCGAGTCTAGCTCTCTGCAATTCTACCATTCGTTCCGACATTTTGGGCGTGAATATCTAAATCGAGAGGTGTTTTGGTGTCTGGAAAGGTCGTTGCGGTGGTCTTTTATCCCAATTCGCGACTCGCTTGCGCCTCTTATAAGTTGATCCCCTTAGCACTTCTGCATACTCTTTTGCGCAAGTCTTGATTAAGTTGTCGAAGATAGACCGAGAGACGCTCTGGGATGATAATCGAACTGCAGTGCTCGTGACGCACGAAATGATCAGAGAGAGGGAAAACTACTTTCGGTACTAGTGTTCAAAACTGTTCGACCCCTTCTTTTCAACCCTCCAGTCGCGTATCGTTCAAAAGTGTCGAATGTTGATGGTCAGCAACGAGGGCGTTCAAATAGTGGGTTGGATCTCGACGATGAGAAATGATTGCAGCGCCGGGGAACGTCAAACGAGGCGACCTCGACGGTTTCATGCCTCTGATGAGCAAGGATACTTACCAGAAGTCACACATGTTCTACACCCCTATAAAAACCAACAGAGCGTGTACCCAACTGCCAACGACGGGTATCGGAAAAATCCATGGCATTCCCTCGGCCACACAAAAACAAGGATTGTAACACCAACAAAAATAACCGTTGCACATCGGCATAGTGAATTAGCTAGGTGAGGGTTGAGGTTGCGAATGTCGTTCCTCATATTGCAGTTTTAGTCCTCCAGCCTCCAGTAGCCGTTGTCTTTAACGGAGGACGTGCTCTGCGTCTCCGTACTACAGTGCCAGGAATTCCGAACCCATACATAAGTATTCCGAGTGTACTGTATGATATATGTAGCACTCTTGTATGCTACTGTTTGAATCTTCGCGCTACGGATGTAGATGAGCATGAAACTCCAATTCTCCTACTTGTACCTAGTTTCCAGCGTGTCAACTTGTCAACTGTCAACATTCAACATACAGCATCTCTGCATAATTCTGGATCCATTCCGTCACACATGCATTGTTCGCATCGACATCGTAAGCGTCAACCGAAGCTACCGCGCCTCTCTAGCACTCGCGATGTTCACCACTCGTCGAATCCTTCTAATAGTACTACTCCACGTCACCACCTGCCAAGGATTCGTACCACCGCCGACACGACAGAATCATCATCGTCATGTAACTGTTCTTTTCGACAACAAGAAGAGACAAAATGGGTACAAATTCGGTGACTTGACCAAATCCCTACTGGGTACAACGGCCAAGGTCTTGATAGGCACGAAGGAAGAGTACCAATTCGGTGACATTACCAAAGGTGTGGTTAAGAAGGCAGCAGATGCGGTGAAGGAAATCAGTGGCAAAGATGATTATCAATTTGGTGATTTGACTCGCGCTTTGGATCGCAAGGCCAAGGAAAAGGCTGCGGAGTTCACGGGCAAGAGCGATTACCAAGTGGGAGATATCTCCAAGGAAATACTGCGCCGTGTCCGAGCTGGAGAGTACAAGGTGGAAGATATCATTTTGCTGGTGAAAATCATGGCGACTTTGGGAGCCGAGTTTAGTCCTCTGGCGAGCGTGCTGCCTGCGAAACTTCTGCTTGAAATGATGAATTATTCATTGGCCCAAGAAGTAGGGGGTAAGGTCTTGGAGATTGTCACTGGAACTCTGGATAAGCGCTTCAAGGAAGCCGTCACAGGCGATGCTGATTATGCTGTCGGTGATTTGACCAAGAAGGCTATTCTTAATTTTATCGGGAAGAAGGACGGAGAGTATGAGTTGGGAGATTTGACGAGGACGATATCACAAAGGCTGAAGGAAAAAGATAGAAGTGGACCTGGTGTTACGATCGACGCAGAATTTGTCAAAGAGTTGGAGCAATGGGATGCTGCATTGAAACTGAACGATATCAAACATCTATGACACCATGACAAAGGCGCAGATCAAAACGCTATGCAGCCGAAGAACCGCTTCTACAAGTGCCTAATAAGGTCGAGTCTATTACTCTTTGTACATTGACTTTGCGTGCGTTCGATGCGTGGGAAGTCGATACTCGTCAACGAGCCCAGGTACAAGTATGGATGGAGGGACGAGGTCCAACAACACTGCCTGCACATAGCACACGCGGGAAATTCGTTAGCTTTTCATGAGATTGGTGGAGTCATCACGTACAACCATGTACTAATGGTACAAGTACTACTACTTCACGACTTTGCGACGATCTGGAACTTTGCATACCTCTCAATCTATAGTAGCAGTACTCGTAGGTCTACTACTAGTACTGTCGAGCCACTCCCTCGTACCCTGGGCGTACCAGTACGAGTACTTGTACTCCATGAGTGTGTGCTTTCGCTGGTACTTATACTTGTACCGTACTTGTACATGAACCAGTCCAAGATCCTTCATCCGATTCTTGTTCCTTGGGTGGATTCGATGATTCGACAACAGATCTCACAACGGCACAAACCCAGGTCGCAGTCATAGTCGCAATCCTCCTGAACCCGTCGTTTCCAGCTCGTCATGGGATGGTTCGGACCTGGAAAGGACGATGAGACCAAATTTACAACTTCCTGGCTCTCGGATTACATCAAGATTTCGCCCGACACTTTGTCAAAATTAGAACATGTCACAACGGCTTATTCCACCTCTCAAATGCTTTTCATTGGATCAGCGTGTACGGCTGCCTTTGTCCTAGGCTTCCGCGCCGGCCGAATCCGTCCCATGTTCCGACGCTTTTCCGACGTGACGGAAATTCCGTCGTCGGATTTGGGATCATCGGCGCCGTGGTTGACGGGAAGAGTCGTCTCTGTCAGTGACGGCGATACTCTTCGGTTTTGGCATATCCCGTCCCGTTTGCATGCGTCCAAGCCAGATTCGGAGGCAAAATTGTCAGAACAGACTCTTCCGATCCGAATCTGTACCATTGATACGCCAGAGACTGCCAAATTCGGCAAGCCAGGTCAACCATTTGGGGAAGATGCCAAGGACTATCTCTCAAAGCTGCTATTGGATAAAAAGTGTGAAATTCAGTTGCTAACGAAGGATCAGTACGGCCGTGCTGTAGGACAAGTCAGACGTCGAGGTTGGTTTCGATTTACCTATGCGGATGAGTACATGCTCAAGGCTGGTTTCGCGGAAGTCTATCTCGGCAACGGAGCGGTATACGGTGCGAAGGGTAAAGACTATTACCTCCAGCTTCAAGACCGGGCGCAGAAGGCTAAGAAGGGACAGTGGTCCCAGAAAAATCGTGAGTCTGCAGCTGACTTCAAGGCTCGAACAAAATAGACTACGTGAAGGGCGAAGATTGATCCATTCTGCATTACGGGGTAATCCAGTTTGTTTCGATGTCATCTCGGGAGCGTCCTTTCTTCTATCCGGTATTTCAGTTAACTGATTCAGACTCCCGCCACAGGGAAATGTCTCAGCGAGCACTGGTACCCTACAGGTGGTCCTGAAATGCGATGAAGCTCACATGAGCTGCAATGTAGGCAGCTCTAAGATTAGATACTAAACGATGCATTGCACTTGTGACTAATAATACTTGACGGAGAAGGTACGTTTCACGAGGACTCCATTTTCCGTCTTGATCCAGCCAAATGTGCATCCGAATCAGCAAACAGTGTGCTGAGAACGTAGGCTTGACTCAACAAGATTTCAATCTCTGTATCACCCCAGTCATCCGTCGGCATTCGCTGCATGAAGCCGAACAATTCATCGAATTCCATCGACTGCAACTGTGACGAAAACTGGCAGAGGAAAGCGGCACATACATAGACGTGAAAGCTGGAAAAGCCACCGTCTCCCTCGGAGATATACGTATCCCATAGTCGTTGCACGCATTTTGGATTGAACTCGCGCAGCAGCAAACAATTCATCCACTTGAACGAGAATTGCATGAATTCAATGCCTACGCTCTTGAGATAGTTCGTCAAATCGGAATCAATACGAGTCACTAGTTCTTCCAAACGCATCACCATGCGCTGAACGCCCGGTTGATCAGATGTGTAATGGTCTTGAATACCAGCCAAAAGTTTGGTAAGACACCAATAACAATCGGCTTCGACCTGTATAGCAACAATAGTGAGAAATTTTCCGCTGCGCAAAAGCACTCCTTGAAGACGGCACTTCTACAAACAATCTTACCTCTTCCATGACAGCCTCCGTCACTTGTTTCATAACTTCACCATTTAACACGTTGTCAGCACTGCAATCTGGAAAGTAGTCTCCCAAGAAGACAACGATCAATGGTGTCGCCAAATCGTTGATTCCCTGAACATAACTGGACGCCGGATGCCGCATGGCCCAAACAAAGAGCAAACGACTCAGGGCCTTGCGAATGCGATCGTTTCGAAAGAGTCCCACCTCCGGTGCTGTCCTCGGCACATCCACCAAAACTTGTCGGAGGGTCTCTTGTTCTTGGACTGTACGAACGTCATCGTCAATATCGTAATGCTGAAGGATGGCATCTTTGTATTCCACTCTCTTGCGAGCCAAGGTTTGGGCACGTCGCGCCTTGTTGGTGGGAAGGTATCCCAAGAGTATCTTCCACGCCAATGCTCGGCAGTGCGGAGGGATGCCGTTCCAACACAAGGCTTTGAGTTCCGTCATATTGACAATGTCGGCGAACAAGGCGGCATCCAACTGTCTATCTTTGTAGGACGTGTTTCGGGTCATCGATGATTTTTTTGTAATGGAAGCTGGCTTAGGAGGCTCCTCCTTCCATGATCCGTTCCCAGGTGGTTTGTCTAGGACCATGGTTGGAATGTCGGGCATGCCTTGTCGTGTGGGCTTCGACAAGATTGGTGTAGGAGCTGGGGTTGCCATAGGCGTTCCTGTAGGTGTCATGCTAGTCGCACGAGGAGGAAGGCCTCTTGCATCGCCGTTGGCGTTCACCCGATCAGTATCATGGTCAGTTTTCTTTTCCGGTACAGGTACAGCGTCCGGCTCCTTCTCTTCTTCTGTGAACCTCAAGCTCCGACGTAAGAATCCAGGGAGTCCCTTCGGCTGAGAGGACATGGTTTGTAGGATTAAGGACTAGAATGTACTCCGGTGTGTCGCACGTGACTGTTGCGAGTTGATGACTGGCGAGGAGATTCTACCGGTAGTTCGCGACTTGGGACGTGACCTTTGAGACTTTCGCCTTATTCGTCAAAACACCGTGACACACACTCACTTTCACCTGACCACGATATGATCTATAAAGAGCAAGGCCGCAACGGCATACAGGCAAATACACACCCACTCCAACTTCACCGACCGCGAGCAACTATTGTGTTGCTGTCGTGATGCTGTTCGGATGTTCGGATCACTGTAGTATCGTTCTTGCACACTGATGGTGCGCATGGCGCATCATGATTCGTAGATTGCGGTCATTGACGAGTTACACGCACCATCGCACTCCCCAACAGAAGTAGCAAGTAGTACAGTACTTTTAGTAAGAGGTGCCGTACTCCAGTACTTACATAGGCAGCTCTCTTTATCTTTATGCCAGGTGGACTCCCAGTACACATAGCTACATACTAAGTGTAGTAGAGCAACGGAAATATGAAAGATGTGCCTTTGCTGCGCACGAGCGAATATGACAATATATGACGTCCTGTACGCCATGATATATTTCGTTACTATCATACGCCACATACCACTATATGGACTATGCACTATGCACTATACTGCATAATGCATACACTCATTATTACGGCGCGGGGATTTCAAAATCATCAAGGCTGAGAGTATTATTTTATGGCAGTACCAGCTCGTGCCACAGACCAAAACCTTGACAGTTTGACGTCTCCGTCTAAACCTCGACCGAGACTCGGAGAACAAGCGATTACTGTCCTAGACCAAACCTGTTGAATCTTACATGCGAAGTCTTGCCCATCATGAGATTCAAAGCGGAACTCGCTATCGAACAAGTGCAATTGCTGTATTCACTGATAGGACCAATCTCCCGAATCTCCACCCAAGCCATTGTCTATTTGGATCCAGAATTCATCCGGCTGTCCAGCCGAGACGGAGATGGCATATCGTGCTTTGCCGAACTCAAAGTAAGAGGCGGCATCTTTCTATCGCACAAGATTGAGAGTGTCGCGGACAACGCCATTGTCTTTGAAATTGATTTGCTGCAATGGAGAGGCGCTATGCAAAGCATTTTGGGGGAACGAAATGATGGAGTTCAACAATCCCAACAAGATGGCGGAAGATCTGCAGATAATATTTATCCCTCCCACAATGGCAGTGCCGCCACCATCATGAAACTCGCCAAACGCCACGGCGGTATCGCGTGTCTATGTGTGGATGGCAAGTGCGCCGGTGCTGCGGTAGACGTTTATCATGCTATACCCATCCGCATTATGCGAGCAGGTGATATGCAGTGAGTTCGACTGACTTGTCTACCGAAATTTACCCAACACTGACCCATCTCTCATCCCGCCTTCCTTCACTTTCCAGGTACCACTTGCCACCGCTGATTCAATTGCCCGACGTACAGCTAGAAATAACTAACAGGAAGGCTTTGCGGGTTGTAGTCGAACGACTCAAAACCATTTCACCAATTGGTACGACCATTCTGATACTCTTCTTCCTGATTTGTCCAAGCACAGGCTACCTTTTGTTCGCAAATGATTCTGTCGACTCACTCACCTGTGTTCCCATCATTACAACACTAGCCTATCTGGAAGGATCCATGGCCGGGGAGTTGACCCTCCGTGTGGATAGTGACGGATCTTCGATTCGGACTTTTTTCTCGAAGTGGGTGCCACGCTTCGATGACACGAAATCATCCCAGAACAGCAGTAGTCAAACCACCAACAGCGATCCCGAAATTGCCACTTGTGTGTTGAAGGTGGACACGAAAAAGCTATCCGCTGCGCTTCAATGGCAAGCGACCATGCATAAAAATGTCAGTTCCGCCTTGCTCTGCATGGTGGAGAATGAAATGCTGGTGGTGCATGTTTTGTTGTCACCCGCATCTGTTGGATTCTTTACATATTATGTGCCTGTACACTTCTTGTCGTCCTCCGAATTGGATTGAAAGGGGAGCATCAGACAGGAGTCAATGTGGGTTGATTTGAACACGAGTTTGTAAAATCACAACAAAATGAACCTTGGTTGTGGTGGAATCTTTTCATATGACAACAGCGGAGCGAGCAAAGCTTTCTACACCATTAGACATCGCAATTACTCAAATGTGGAACCACGTGGTTGCTTCCAGGTAGCGTATGCCATTCAGGATGGCACTTCTGAACCCGATCCTGCGGACGATGGACATGCTGCAATGCAGCGATCCTTAGCTAACAGAAAATGCATAGTTGCCAATTGATTCTTAAGATGGTCAATCTGAAACTTCTACTTGAGATGGATGTCGCCAGGTATCTCCCGAATGGGGGGAACATTGGCCAACAGCTCACGCAGGGTTGAGTTGCCGACCTTGGTGTCAATTATTAAGTCTCCTTTCAGTATGGCCTCTAACCTGGCCGTGAAAGCTTTGCTCTCGCGTTCCCTGTCCGTTTCTTCCCGACCCCGCTTGAAAGGCGTATCGTTCTTAACCTCGAAGGACCTCTTTCTTCCACACTGAAATTCGTCATCCAATGTTGGGGTTGGCGATCGATTAACCATTCGCTCCTTCTGGCGAGCTGTTTTGGTCGCCTTATTGTGTTCCACCTCCAGCCTCCAGCGACGCTCCTGGTCGTCAGCCTTGTTCCGCGCATCTTCCAAATCCAATTGTTTCTGCAGAAGATTTTTCGCCCTTTCTTCTGCCTCGGCGTTCCTACGATTAGCCTCCGCGACCAATCGTTGTCCTTCCAACCTGTGCTGCTCTGCTAATTCGTTGTGTCGAGCCACGTCTTCTTGTCGCATCCTCTCGTTATCCTCTACGAACAACCTCAAGATTTCCCGAAATGCGGCACCCAGGGCAGCCTCAAAGTCCTTCGTCTCGTCGCCCTGCGTTTCTACGATGCGTTCCACGCCACAAGAGGTGAGGGCATCCTGGAGAAACGACTTGTACACTTCGTCAGCACTTCCATCCTCCAAAGTAAGTGCGACTATTGGAATCCTGCCCCTATCGCGTGGCAGGATCGAGGTCAGAGCCGTGTTCGTGAAATCAACATCGTTCATGTACGGAGGAATGACAAGAAGTGCAAAATCAATCTGGTCCCATTGAGTCAGCTTGTTACCGTTCAGGGCAATAAAACGAATTTCCGAAAACCCTGATGTGTAAATCTGCTCAACATCGTAGCTAAATCTGGAATCCATCCATTTGTGTAACAATTCGTAAGCTGTTTCAGCTTGCACGCCTTCGAATTTTGGAACAATGCACGCGAGAGTTAGGGTGTGAACCGAGCTGGAACAGATTGCAGGAGTCGCTGGAATCATGTCCTCCAAGGCTCCCACAGCCTTGTAAAGAACGCCGGTAAGTAGAGAACCGACGGTGTTCAACTGTATCAATTCCTCCAGAAAGTCTCCAAGAGGCAATTCATCAGGGTCGTCAAAATGCTCGATGATATCATGGAGTCGATAGTCTGTTTGGGATTTCTGGACGAAAGTTGCACTCGAAACCATGGAGAAGGTCGGGTCTATGCGCCTTAGACTCTGTTCCGTCTTCTTCCGCTGTACGAGCGGATCGAGATTGTGGCGAATCCTTTTCCACAAGAGCAACTTCTTGGCATGGTTCACCTCTGCTTCTCGCTCAGCTCTCCGTCTTGCCTCTTCGTCCGCCTTGCGACGCTCCTCCTCGTATTGTTTCTCGACGTGCTGCTGAAGCAGCCTCAATCTCGCTCGCTCATCTTCTTGTCGTTTCCTGGCATTTTCTTTTTCAATTTTCTGCTTTTGACGTTCTTTCTCCTCCAGCTCCTTTCGCAAAGCAATTTGTCGCTCTTGCTCCCTTGCCAGATCTTCTGCCTGCCTTCTGACTTCTTCTTCATGGGCTTCAGATCGGCTTCGACCTTGAGGCGCCTCTGTTCTTGAGCATCTGCTTCCGCTCTTTGTCGGGCCTTTTCCGCAGCTTCCTTCTTCTCAATCTCTTCTCTTCGGCGTCGCTCCTCTGCTTCGGCCCTTCTCTAGCATTCTCGATTTCCAATTGCTTTTCTTTCGCCACCCTGGCCCTCTCCTCGTCAGCTGCACCCCGAGCCCTCTCCGCAATTTGTTTTTCTCCTCCAACTTTCGTTTCAATTCCGTTTTTGCCGGAGCTCTTCTTCGGCTTTCTTAGTCCATTCCGCTTCTTTGCGACGTTCTTCTTCTCGTTGAACTACAGCGGCTCGTCGCTTCTCAAGGTCTAAAGTCTGCTCCTCCGCCGACAGAGGGCGAGCTAGAGCCATCGATGCCCGATTTGAAGGCACCTGAATCAAGACACTTCCCTCTCCACTCACTTCGCCACGGCATACCGCTAGCCTAGTGACACCGTTGAGTTTGCTCTCGATGGTGCGAAGCATCTTGCGCGGTCTGAGTGGAATCACAACCCCTTTGACTTCGTCCTTTGGAATCGTGAACCTGGATGCCTTCCAAAAGATGAGTTCCAACCTCTTCTTTCCTGTGGGTGACGAATTCGACGCGAGGTCGACCTCTTTGGTCGTGATGTTGTAGTGTTTACAAGCACTCCTAGCTTCGTCAATATCTTCAAAGCACAATAATCTAACGAGAGTAAAAAGGGGGTACTGATCTTGAATTGCTGGCGTGTCCTTCTTCTTGTACCCGTAAGTCGTGTACATCACACGGAACGCGGTTCTTCGCATTTCTTCAACATGTTTGAACATGAGGCATGCAAATAGATAAGGCGTTGTTCGGGCCCTAAGAATTGAGAAGAAACGAGCGTAGTTAAGCTCGTGCTTGGCCTGTGAGTTGCGGAGACGCAAGATAAGTCGAGGCAATTGTACCATACATCGATCCTGTTGAAACACATTCTCACCTTAAAGATTTCCAAAGCAAGTTGCACCGGCTTCGAGTTGAACACTTCAGGTCGTTCACTCGACAGCTTTGCTGCGTATTTTAAGACTTCCATTCCACCGTCGTTTTCCAAAGTCAGTAAGATGTAGATGGCTCTCATCTCCGGTTCCGCTGTCCCCTGAGCTGGACTTTTGTTTCCTATGATTCGACGGGCGACATCCCTCTCGTCGTTGATAAGGGGGCGACCCATCAAAATCGACTGGAGGGACACCCATAACGATGTTTGACTCACAGCCATGGTTACTTGACTGTTCCCTCGTTTCCCCGGCCAGTCTCATCGGCTACATCAACCGTCGATCTTCCTAACGAGTCATCATAAAACAAGTTCAACGTCTTCATCGCTTGTCCCATTTCCGCAATGTTTTGCTGGCTTTGCATTCTCACAAAGTCAGGAATGTGACTCAATTGATGCTCACACATAGCATGCCAACGAGCAATCCTTTCGTGACACCGAACAGCCCGAGCGTCGCATTTGCCTCCGGTTCCGACATAGTTTTGCAGGATAAAATCTTTGCGTACCATTCTCGTTCGATCCCAAATGAACTGATAGACTTCCAGAGGAGTAGGGGCCACTCCAGTGGAAAATCGAGGGTCCGGGCCTTGCCGATCGCGTTCCATGACCCATTCTTCGAGATAGCCACAAACACGTTCTAAAACATCTGGAGGACGTACCAGCTCAGGAATGTCCAGTTTGTAATCGGCAGCCGATCGTCGGAAGCGCTTGACAGCCGTATTCCGCAAATTCCAACTGACGGGGTGAATGTCTGGATGAATCGTCTCCAGCAGCTGAATGTCGCCTTCATTCTCACGTCGTTTAAGCTCGTCGTCCGGGCACATGAATTGGCAAGTTCCAACAAGTGATTTGGCATTTTGTAAATCCATGACATCGAATTCGTTCTGGGAAGGAACAGTAATTGGTTCGAGATCATCAGGTAGATGTGATCGAGTAGCATTGACCTTAGGTGCAAATCGAAAGGCATTCCGTTCTGCCAGGGAAGCATGTTCAGTGCTTGTGGTACCATTATTCCTCTCCTGAACGACAGTCGGGTTTGGGCTCGTCACATGGCGTTTCGGGCTGGGAGGAGGAGAATTTTCAGAAGCACTCTTTCGAAGTTTCGCTTCCTCCAGTTTCTTCTTCTTTGCGGCGAGTTTCGCCTTCAGGCGGGCAAGCTCTTCCTCCTTATTCTTGGCGACAGTGTCAGGTCCTTCATCGAACGTAACGTCTGGTGTAGGAAGCGTCATCGAGGCCTCCGGGATAGGACTATGGATGGGCATTTCATCACCCATGTCATCATCATTACTGCTGGGCTTCCCAAAGGATGACATACCGAATGTTGGAGCGGGTGAAAAGTGCTGAGGAGCGAATGCTTGTGCTGTGGGATTGAGTGAGGACGGAGTCGCGAACGGCTGCCCAAATCCGCTTTGGTTCGTGATGCCCCCGTGAAAGCCTCCGTCGTCGAAATCATTGCTTCCGTCATGCATATTTACTTCAGTTGTTTGTAGTACGCTAGCAGAGGATCCGAACGTCATGGCAGGAGCTGGGGCTCCTGTACCTGCACCAAAGGGGTTGCCAGGGGCAACTGGTTGCGAGTGAAAGGTGCTCCCGCCACCAAAGCCCGAAACATTGCCGAAAGCAGAGCTGCTTCCAAATGCGTTTGAAGAAGTGCCGAATGCGCTTGATGACTGACTGCCTGGTTGACTCATTGGAAATGCTGGCTGTGAAAACGGAGTATGAACGGGGGCTCCGAACGATGTACTGGTAGATGGAGCGGCAGCAAAACCAGAACCATGCGCGAAGCTGCTGCTTACGTTCGTCGAACCGAAGCCGCTGCTGTTTGGTGCTGAAGCACCGAATGTGGAGCTGCTCGAAGTAGTAAAGCCGCTGCTACCGCTCTGGGCATGTCCAAACGAAGGGTTGACGGAAACGCCAAACCCGGTGAAGGAACTCGAGGAACCAGAACCTACAAATGCGGTCGGGGATGGTGCTGTACTAAATCCTGTTGCGGCGGAAGGTGTGCCAAAGACACTTGGCGCAAGGGGAGCACCGAATCCGCTGTGGACCTGAGCAGCGCCAAACGGAGCAGGAGCTGCAGAAAAACCACCTGACGAAATCGAAGAAAACCCACCAGACACCAGCGGAGCAGCGCCGAATCCTCCTGTGGCAGCCGGGGTACCGAATCCACCAGAGATTGGAGTGGACGTCCCGAAACCGCCAGATGTAGATGATGCTCCTAACCCACCAGCAATAGGAGCATTAGCACCGAAAGTGGCAGGGACAGAGGGGGTACCGAAACCCCCAGACCCTGGCGTTGCAACACCGAATCCACCCAGCGGAGGCGACGGGCCGAAACCATGAGTATCCGACGCAGAAGCCGCGCCAAATCCGCCTGGGGCAGGAATTTTAGCTCCAAATCCAACAGATGAAGCTCCAAATGCTATTGGTGTAGACGACGCTCCAAAACCTCCAGCAGTAGGCTGAGCATCACCTCCGAATCCGCTCGGAGCGCCGAAGCCACCTGGGGCAGGAGCTGCTCCAAAGCCGGAAGTGAAGCCACCAGTGGTCCCTGTGCCGAATCCCGATGTTCCAAAACCGCCAAGATTGCTGCCAAACGTATTGTTGCCAAAGCCTGACATTGTGTTTAGAGACGTCTAGGAAAGAAATGTGCACCAGCAAGCGCACACACCCGAATGGGTGGACTGCCTGTCTGCTTTCGACAGTCGCTGACGTCGACGAATGAAAGATGTCGAAGGGGAATAGAATCTCTACCGCAAGCAATTGTTTAACAGAATCAGCAAGGTCGGTACAATGTCAAAACAATAACAGTGTCAGCAGCATGTCGTCGTATATGAAGAATTATGCGCTGATTGACGAGTAATACATACCTCTTTCTCACATCATGCAGACTTTGCGTTACTCTACCGTAGTACTACAATACGAGTTCCTAGTCGAGTCCTACAGCATGCACTACAGATAGACCTACTACTGTAGTACTTTTACTGGTACTTGAATCACGAGAATTTGGTACGAGTACTCTGAGTACTCCAGTACGTCTATATTGTATGGCATACGTGTTCGTATTTCGTGTACTGTACGTCCAAGCGTCACGCAAGCGCAGCACGCAGCCCTAAGGGTGGATCCTAGCCGGATTTTTTATTGTACTTTTTGTACTTTTGTACTTTCGGTACTCAATAAAACCCGGAAATGATGTACTTTTCACTCCGGGTTTTGTACTTTGCAAAAGTACAAATGACCAATTAAAGACGCCTCCTTTTGGGGTGCGTCTTTTGAGCCCCGATATGTACTTTTGAAAGTACATTGTACTTTTCCGAGATACTGTCGCAAAAAAAGCATACTATTAGATACTCCTGTAGTAGAGCGATAGCAGTCTTTACGAGAGCGCATCGTCTCATTCGCAATCGTCATGGCAGAAACGATGAACTGTGCCGCTATGGAACTCTGTCTCTTCACGACTCTCCCATGTACAAGTACTCACCTCTGCCCGTTTGTTCCTTGCGTGTACATGCAATGTGTGGAGAGATTTGTGAAGAGGCATCAGTTCAGTTTCACACCACGTGTTTCAAGTGCTTTGCAAAGTATGGGATAGCCTTCAAGGACCCTGACGCCTTCCATGATGCTGGTCCACAACTTTCAAGGGCAAAGGAAACCTTGTCCCCCGCAACAAAATACAGCACATGCAGAAGATTCTGTTCATGGAGTTGCTGCTGTTGAAGCTGGTGCTGGCGGTGCGGCCACACTTCTTGAGATTGACATGTACAAAGTTGGCGTGAAAGACTCTGCAGTCGTGAAATTGGATAAGAAAAGCAAGCGTAAGGAATTTATCAAGACGCTGACTCTTTCACATTGCACAATTGAAAAGATGCTGATGGTGGGGACATTTTTCAGCTCGTCTCGATTGGTGCAGTTCCACTATCGAAGTTATTGCTTAACGATCTCATGCTCTTCTGCTCTACAAACAAGATTTCTGGATACCGACAAAGAAAAAGGAGGAAGTGGCTCTCCTTATTGCCGCAAAAGTTGCGTCTGATAACATATATGCGTCGATTGGTCGTCTTGGAATGACAATGGAACGGGATGGTCCTGTTGCTGCTGGTGGGGTGGTGCTGGAGTTGCTGAAAAAAACGGGCGTATCGGAGTAAGCTTGTCAGGCCAAAAGCAGTTACGAAGACTGGTTCATACTTTCGTGCGATTTCTTTGTGGTTTTCTGCTCAGAACCGTCATTTGGTTCTTGCAACTGGCAAGAAGATGAATCGTGCGGAACTCAATGTCGGAGGGTACTGTCACAAATCAATCTGGGACAATTTTGCTGCTGACCAGTTTAACAAAAATACGGGTGCATCTACTGGAGAGGAGGGATAGAATGCAGAAGACAATATTTGGATGTTATTCAGGCACCACATTTACTGTACCGCGGCGAGAATCCAGAGGATTTTGACCAGCTTGATGGACAAGCAAGACCTAGCACAATTTATACGTTGGATCACAAATCAATATTACGTCGTCCATAAATCGGTGTCAGGTGACCACGCAAGGCTCGAAGACAGGGTTGGCGAGAAGGCCTACCTTCTGTACTTCCACAACATGATTTCTTCAACAGGAGCAGAAAACATGGAATCATTTATGAAGGGCGAATTAGCTACGCAGTGATGTATTCGCGGAATCGAGCATTGAAGGAAGTATCATTATTACTGATCGGGACGTGGAGGACATTGAAGACGAGACGACAGCATCACAAGAATGTCATACTAATAAAAGGACGCACCGCTTAGGAGGACCACCAAGTGGAGCCAAAGAACGAACGGATGAGGCAATTCTCAAATTTATCAATCAACAATTGTTGGAAGACAAGAACGACGCAAGTGAAAAAGAAACGACATCGGCCGCAGGAGCAGTGACATCAAGTGCCAAAGAGGAGTACATACGTGAGAAGAAACGGATCGCTGTTCGAGCGGATGATGTTGCAATGGCAAGGGAGGTTTCAGATGCAGTCGATCTGAGTTTGCAGAAGTGGAAGGCGGCGTTGAAAGATCTACAAGACATGAAGGCTGGTGGAATCCCAGCTAATCACCCAATTTTCATTGCCACCAAAGCGACAGCTGATTTACACGAGTCTGCATTCAATACTTGTTTGGCCAAAGCTACTAAGAGACAAGAGGAAGAGGGACTTGCGGTATCGGGGGTACAAGTTTTGTCAGCAATGGGCGATGCTAATAGTGTTACTCATGCTACTCCGGCATTCAGCAATATTGTGGTGTATCACACACCACCAGCACGTAGTACTGAGACTTGTTGATTCGGTCTCAATCGTGGTCCTCGGATGACGATAATGACGAGGAGAAACCGTAACATCCTTGCCCTCGTTGTCTTGAAAACGCCAGGTGATTGTGTTGCAAGTGTCCTTAGGTCGTTATGAGTTTTAACGATGTTTCATTTATGTACCATACTGACGCTCTACGTATTTCTACGGAGTACAGAATCCATCGTTTTTAAACGCTTGCGTTCTGTTACCTCATGAACGCACTGCGCATGTTGCATATTGAAGCATCGGGTCCTGCCGATAGGATCATGATGCAAGTCGATAGTCCATTAGCTAGTACAACTACGATGATATACTAGACTTTGCATTTAAAATACAGACGCAAAAAAGTTGATAATCTACTACATCAGCTGAAACTCACGTTCATACTCCTCGAAGTTGAGACTGTCATTACGAAGTCGATTGTAAGCAGGACGCCGAAAGCCATTTTTCTCAATATACGATAAAATCTTGTCACGAAGAAATGAGGCACCTTGTTGGTTCTCAAATGGTGTTAAAGAAGGACGAAAAATCTCGCCTAGGCTTCCAACAACATCTGACCTCGTGACATCTTCGTTAGCCTGCCAATCATTGTCAATGATGAAGTTGTGCAGTCTTGCACATGTAGTCAGGATCAAACTCGATGTTGCTAATGACGTTTCTTTTGGTTTGCAAATAATTCTCCACTTCACCGAAAACTGTCCAAATGCTTGCTCAATTCGAATTCTCAACTGACTGAGGAAATAATTAAAGCAACTATTTTGAGGAACATCTCGCTGCGAACCAGAGAAAGGTATCAACAAATGCTCAGAGACGATATATGCGTTATCGGCCAACACATAATATCCATGTGGCAAGGAGTCAATCCATTGCTGTAATCGGGTCATGGCAAGTGCTTTTGAATCGGGAAAACTCCCGGAGCTGCCACGGCAAAGTAGAGGAACTTGCCACAGTGATTTGACATAGCCTGAACATTCAGACTATCATGCTTGTAATGCCCCGAGTAATATGCAATCACATTGTCTGCTTCTTTTGCTGAGGGAGCTTTGACAAGTGCCGTCAGTCCATCAAGTACTCCGACACATCCTCTGAAGACAGGTCTTGAAGTATGAGCCTCAAACTGCGAAGAAAGCTTTTTTAAGGCTTCGATGTCAGAAGAATCGGGGAGCGTTATTTCAAGGACAGGGGATGCCATGACTGCGTGGATGAACTTTAGTCGGAGAAAATAAAAGTGAGACCTGCTGAGACCGTAGACTTTCTTAATGTCTTGCCATTGGCCACCTGCCAACCATCGCAACGACATTGCAACAACCAATTCGGGCATAACAGGCTTCCTACCACTTGAAGCACGGCGAGATTGCAACTCGTCAACCGTCAGTGCTGGTCGGACCAAGTCCACTAGCTTGTTGAACGACGCGAGAGACATTCGGAATGTAATATTGAACTCGTTTTGATGAGTCAATTCTGCGACATAATCTGACCAGATCAATCGTGGAGGACTCCATCGGATTTTCAATCGCATATAGTTGCGGCGTCTGATCAATAGTCGGTAGAAGAATGGGAGGGATGCAACCTTCTTGACAACATTCTCCACTTCTTTGTTGTCTGAATCTGTGGAGGAGCAGCTACGTAGCAACGAATCGTCAGAGACGTCGTCAGAAGATGAGACAGACATGCTGGTTCATTGTTTGTTGCTGGTGCTCGATGGATTTCTGGGGTTGTGGTGCAACGTTGCATTGGTGTCGAATGGTTGGGCCGGTGCTGGACTGGTGCGTCTGGCAGTGTCACAGAAAGACGATCCCAAAAGTACAAAATCAATTATCGGGTTGGGAACGAAGTGTGTGTTGAACGTGTACGAAAGTACAAAAGTACAAATGTACGAAAGTACAAAAAGTACAATAAAAAATCCGGCTAGGATCCACCCTAAACTCTCTAAACTCCAATGCGCGCAGAGGTACTGTGATAGTAGTCCTTTTTGATTCCACTCTCCGTACCACCACGTGATGATAAGGGGTCGTGATGTCGTGCATTCAAGTGTTGGTCGATTACAGGTCGTACGGTTTATAGCCTACTGTGCTACGGCTACGGACTTCTAAGTACATACTCCAGTACAGTATTTTTAACGTGAAGAATACAACGAAATCTATGGCGGACTCAGAACGCTGACTATCCGGATAGATGTTGTTATCAATTAGCTTACATTGCAGTTTACCTTTACCTTTGATGATTGCTCACCACAACCCAACAAGTAGCAACTAAACATCTCTAGATGTGGCCATTTCACTCAATTGCAGTCCTTAGGCAGGGTAGCCATGGCAATTCCAAGTTTGCAGCTTGTGATGACGCCCCATCTCCTTGATGGCATTCCAACAACATCACCAACCAGCATGCCTGTAAACCAGTCCTTTGCAGTCCTGACAGTATGCCCAGCAATGATAACATAACAACACAATTTCCGGAGAACAGCGGTACAACCGATTCCAAATAACTGATGCCTTTGCCATCACAACAACCAGCAATCCCACAGTTGCTCAGATAGAGAAGTCCACCATTTACCTGGCATCTCCATCAATACTTGCTTCTTGTTGTTGGGCATGTTGTTGAGACTGCATACGTGAGCTGCTGGTTTGTGGGCGGCGGATTGGTTGCACCAACTTTGATGCCGCCAGCCAACATCTTGCTCAATGCTTCCAATGCAACCAATGGACCAACCAGCATGAAAACCACTTCATTACAAACCAGTACGTCCATGACTTCTCCAATGAAGCCTCCGTAAACAGGCAGCGCAAAACATGTTGTTGACAGGCCTGCAGTTGCCTCAAGCAACCCATGCACCAACATACTAGATGCCGACCAACATCTTAACTCGGATTCCATCTAACCAAGGCAGCAATGCATCATGACCTCAGCCACCATCAAACAAAACAGCATCCCAAAAACATCCCAACCGGGTAGTTGTTGTATTCAACAAGATCAGTCGCTTATGACAATGAGGGTGATGATGCAGATGATGACAGTGGTACAAGTACCAATAAAATCCTTTATGATCGGAGTACTGTGAACAAAACGCGCGTAGGATGTTGAGATCCAGTGTGCATACAAGTGGAATAGTGGACTTTAATAGGAGGCTCTACGAAGGAAAAATCCACTCTCAGCGCCACTTGTGCGACAAAATTACCTATACTAGTGGGTTCCTCACAACTGATCGGAGTATGATACATACTGGTGTTTTACAGTAGCACATGTCGAGCAACCTGTTCACAGCAAATTCAATGAGCATTCCATCCAGTAACTTTGAATTCGTACAGTATTGTAATTCAGTAACGTAAGACACCGTCGTTTCAACATAAATTACCGTCGATTTATGTACTGTAGACCTGTAGTACATGTAATCCACGTAACAGTACAACAGTACCCCAGAGTGGTCATACTCCGTAACAAACACACACACCACAGCGATCGAGTCAAGTCAAGCCGACGAGAGAGCGTGAGTGTCGTCGTATGAGTGTGAATGGTGCCGCGAGGGGCGACAGCCGAGGAACGGCGGCGAATGATGCCGCAACGGCGGTGATCGACGGTGTCGGTCATCGTCGCCTCACGTTGCCAACCGCGCGCCAGGAAATTCAAAACTCCTCGACGCGTAGCGCGCTCGTACCCTCCGGTACAGCACGCGAGCGTCCGTCCTCTGTCCGTCGGCAGCGCCGAGTGATGTGTCGTTACAAACGACGACGATGGTTCCACTCGCGAACCACCGTTGCGTCGACAGCGACAAGTCCTCCAGCGCTGCTGCGACTGCTCGAGATCATCGACCTGTGCCCTGGCACGGCCGACAGCTCGCTCACAAGCTTGTCCCTGCCGAGTTGCGAACAAGCGCTGCACTTCGTGCAGCTGCTTCAACAACTGCCAGAACAAGCGAGCGCCGCTGCCGCCGCCGACGACAGCGACCCTCCGATGCTTCTTCACCAGTCCCGGCGCAACTGCGACCACAGAGCCCACCCCAGCAATCGAATCCGCCCCCCCAGCTGCCGTTCCGACCGCGACCGAGATCCCCCCAGCGCTTTCCCCGACATCCCGACAACCATCCGCACCGACGATCGACGTCGACGGTGACGTCGGCATGACCCCGGAACCACTGGATCGGACCCCCGCTCCGACGCCTGAAGACGACAACGACGACCCCTCCTTGCCCGCCCCGACGGATACAGAGACGGCCGCCGACGCTGGCGAGGACCCGATTCCTGCTTGTCCCCCCGTGACAGTGGCAGCGGCCAATAGGGCCAACGCCACTGCACGGGAAGATCCAGAGGCGGCCCCCGGACCGGCGGTAACGCCGGACGCGGGGGCCGATCTGCCCGGCTACTTTGTAACCGCGGCAGATCGCCTTCTGGATTCCGCCTACGGAGACCACGTCCACGATAACGCCGGGACGCATCTCCAGGGCGGCTTCTCCGATGACGCGCTGTGGCAGCGCCGATGGAGGAGGATGGCACAGATCGCCACCACCCGCTACCAGGCCCCGCTGGTAGAGTGGGAGGCGTTTCATTGCCATCCTCACCTCCGAGTTCCGGGCGTACGCGAACGCCGCTGGAACTCGGAACGCCCCTGGTGTTCGTCGCAACAGTGTTGCAGACGACACAAGGGGTTCGTCGCGCCAAGGACATTCGTTCGCGCCTCGCGCAACGAATGGACTTGTGGGACCAAGGCCACTTCAAGGCCTTGGTCGACGACGCCGAGGGGAAGTCCTTTCGACAACCCTCCTCCCGTCCACCCGACGCCGAGGCGCAAGCTCGTTCCTACAACGCACGCGTCCTTTCCGGCAGACTTCGCTCCTCGTGCGAACGCTCACCAACCGCTCCGGGTGGCGTCCGCCAGCCTGACGACCTCTGCACGAAGTCAGGCCGCCCCGTGTGGCAGGTGCTTCAGGAGAAGCACCCGGCCCTTCGCGACCCGACCTCTGTGGGGATAAGGATGGGGCCTTCGAACCCTATCCCGATCTCCCTGCCCCCATCCCTGTGTGTGTCACACAGGACGACGTGGAGGCGATCTCCCCACGGCTCGCCGGCGCCGCCGGACCCGGCGGCACCGACGCCGTCGACCTGGCCAACTGGCTACTTCGCTTCGGACGCGAGTCCGAAGCGCTGCGTGAGGAGATGGCAGCCTGGACCAACTGGCTCGCCAACACCTCGCCGCCTTGGGCGGCCTACCGCGCCGTGATGGCGAATCGCCTGGTTGCACTCGACAAGCAACCTGGCACTCGCCCGGTTGGCATCGGCGAAGTGTACCGTCGCCTGTGGGCCAAATGCCTTTTGAAGGCAATAGGCTCACAGGCAACGGCCGCGTGCGGCAACTTCAACCTCTGTGCCGGCCTCCAGGCCGGCATCGAAGGCGCCGTACACGCCGTGCGTGACGTCTTCACCGACCCCTCGTTGATTCCTGCACCGCCACCCAACTCGCAGGCCGACGATGACCCCCTCACGCAAGCTCCCGAGCCCCCGATGACTGAGCGGCCCCCCGTCCCCCTCGCCGACATGACGCTGGACGAGGCCTTCGCGGCCATCGCCGACGACGTGGGCCTCTCCTCGGCCGAAGCCTCGGCCGTCCTCCTGGTCGACGCGACCAACGGCTTCAACGAGCTCGGCCGCAAGGCCATGCTCTGGACCGTGCGGCATCGCTGGGCCAACGGTGCCCGGTTCAGTTTCAACTGCTACCGGCACTCGGCCCAACTCCTCCTGCGTCGGCGCGGCGACGACTGCGCGATCATCCTCGCGCGAGGGGGTCACTCAGGGTGACCCCTCTATGGTGCTGTACGGCCTCGCGCTGACGCCGCTCGCCGAGACCATTCGAGCGGCCGTCCCCACGGTCGCCCAGCCATGGTACGCGGACGACGCAGCCATGGCAGGCCCCGTCGACGGCATCGCCGACGCACAGCGCCTCCTGCTCGAACTCGGGCCGCGCCGCTACTTCCCGAGCCGGAGAAGTCGATCCTCGTCGTTCCGCTCGCAACGCTGCCCACTGCCCTCGCTTCGCTGACGGAATTCAATTTCCGACACGAGGAAGGGCACCGCTACCTGGGCGGCTTCGTGGGATCGGGCGCCGCCGAGGCGGCTTGGGTGGACCCCCAAATCCAGCAATGGATAGAGGGCGTCCACTGCCTCGCGGCGGTGGCGAGGAGGTACCCGCAGACCGCTTACGCTGGTCTGTCGCAGTCACTCCAATCGGAGGGTACCTCCAGCGCGTGACGCCGGACATCGCGCCCGCCTTCGCACCGCTGGAGGCCGCCATCGCGACCGCCTTCTTGCCGGCCCTCCTGACACGTCGGTCGAGGAGGTCGCCAAACCCGCCCCTCCTCGCCCTCCCCACGATTGGGAGGACTGGGCATCCCAGACCCGACGACGACGGGGAGTTCTGCTACGCTGCCTCGACAGCGAGCACGAACCTCCTCCAAGCCTCACTGGTGACTGGCGCCCCGCTCTGCTGCGCAACGGCGCACCGGCGCGACGCCTCCACCAATCGACTCGCGGCGAAAACGCATCAGCGCCACGCCACCGAGGGCCGGCTGGCCGCGATCCTCGAAGGCTCGCGACCGATGGAGAGGCGGCGCATCATCCGGTCAGCGGCGACCGGCGCGTGGCTCTCCACCCGGCCGAACCTCCTCAACGGCTCGGACCTCTCGGCCGAGGAGTTCCGCGATGGGGTCCGCCTTCGTCTAGGCCTGACCCCCACCTCCCTCCCACCCCGATGCGACGGATGCGGTGAACGCTTCACGACGGAGCACGCCATGTCCTGTCGCAAAGGGGGGCTGATCCTCCACCGCCACAACGACCTCGTGGCGACATGGGGGCAGCTATGCGGCCAGGCGCACACCCCCTCCACTGTCTCTGACGAACCCCTCATCCACACGAGTCAGGACGTGCGAGCGGCAGGCGCCACCTGCACCGAGCCCACCCCAGAACTCCGCGGCGACATCGCTGTCCACGGTTTCTGGACCCGAGGCACCACGGCGATCTTCGATGTCCGCGTCACCGACACGGACGCCCCATCGAATCGCAACACCACCCCGGAGAAGGTCCTCCTGCGTCACGAGAAGGAGAAGAAGGCGAAATACGGCGCGCTCTGCATTGCGCGACGCCGTACCTTCACTCCCCTCGTGTTCTCCGTGGACGGAATGCAAGGCGTGGAGGCAACCGCCGCTTCGCGGCGGCTAGCCTCCAGCCTCGCTTCCAAATGGAGGCGATCGTACTCTGAGGTGTGTGGCTTCGTACGATCGCGCCTCGCGATCGCCCTGGTCCGCTCCGCGAGCCGCTGCCTACGCGCCGATCGCAACCCGATGCGCCGAACCCCCTTCCCGATATGGGACTGTGGAGCGGGCCTCGGCCTCTATCGCATGTAACTGACGTGCCCCATCGCCCCTGCCCCCGCTCCCGCTGCCGAACGACGCATTCCCATGGAGCACGCCCCGGATTCTGGATTTTCGGATGTATAGCACTGGCGGACCGCTACGCGATGCCTACGGCACTGTTGTACCGGCCCATTCATACACACATCAATCATACATAGCATAGCTCAGTCCCACGTAACATACATAGCACCCAACACACACGCACGCACAAAGCAAATTTAAAAAGGAGTAGGATATACCCACCCCAAAATAAGAGTACAGTAAAATCATACGGGGACCCCCGTTACACTCCCCTACATAATACCACTTCGGTGGAATTTCCGTACTTTTGTACATGTACAAGTACTGCGAGTGCTGCTGCACGCTGCACTACCTGTACCAGTAGACTCAGTACAGTCGAGTACCGACCCCTATTCCATATGATACCGTATGTATAGTACAAGTACTCTGTGCACATTGCCGAGGGATATAATGATGCATCATGCCACCAACCACAAGACTCACAGGAAAGCATTGGACAGATTTATTGGTGTGTGAGCGGGATTTAGAATACTTCATGAAACCTGGTGCAAATCACAACAGTACCTATGCCATTGCAGCGCACTGGTTCCAGTCGGAGTCGAATTGGATTGTAAACGCGTAACACACAGGGACCGGGAATGGGTTTTTCCAAGACAATCCAAGCAAAGGTTTCGTCAATTTTCCCCATCACGACAACATGCCGATCGAGCAAGGGTGTTGAGGTGCCCATAAGTTGAACATCCAGGTAAGGCTTACCCTTTCGAGGATCATGCATGGACATTCTGGACTGTAGTCTTACAATATCCGCGTTCATAGCAGCGCGCAATTCAGTATACTTTTGCATAAGCGGACCTTGATCTTCTTTTTAGAAGCCGCCTTGATAGAACGTTTGCCAGGTTGATTTGTTTTGGTTCGTTGATACCACGGTTCTGCATTTTCGTTCAGCTCATAATCGATGTTACTTGTCAATTGTTTACCCAGAAGTGCTGGGGCGAATGATTTGGTAGATTGCCTCACAGTCATCCTTGAAGCGTTCTCCAAAGAAAATGGTGGCCTGGTTGCCTTGCCTAGTTGCATGGGCCGTTTGGAAGAAGGTGTCCTAAACGCATCCAACTCGCGTATTCCGATGCGTTCCAATTTCTTCATTCGCCCCGCAATCCAGTGCTGTGGTCTTGTCCCAACGATAGAAGTTAGAGCACTTGTCGACTCAGTCCATGGCGTTACAACCCTGGCATGAGAAATCTCTTTTGGAAAGTCGAGCGATTTCCGAAGACGTTTCCGAGACCGCTCCAATTCTATCAGCGCATGTTTGCTTAAAGGGATATCATCGTCCATCGACAATCTATTCTGTTTTGGTCTGACCGTCACTGGTGGATGTGATTCCTCTCTAGTTTCATCGTACCAAGCATCGTCACAATCAGGCCAATCATCCGGAGAAGCTGTTGGGAAGTGAGGTTGTGCGTTTTCGCTTGGTCGTCCGGATTGTGCCACAGGTTCATCACGTGAATCGTTGTGAGAATCTTTCAATCCAACATTCTCCATTTCCTGTTTCATCAGCTGTTGTTGCAATACCTGGAAGAGATTTTCTCCGCCATCGCCATTGGCACTTGCTTCGCTATCAGAGGAGGAATCTTGTTGTGGCAACGCACGACTGCGACGAGGTAGCGACGCCAAACTCATGGGACTTGCCTGCGTGAACTCGAAGGGATCCTGATCACAATGCTGCTGTGTGCCGTCGTACACAATCTCCACATCACTTGAATCGTTATCTGTCATGCTGTCGGTGTCTATAGTGTCAAGCGGAGTACGCGAGCGACGTGGGACCTTACTTGTCGGATGTTGGATTGTCGTTGCTAGTATTGCTGTTGGTGTAGTTCTGTGGATTTTGGCATGCGCGCCATGTGAAGGGACGCCTCTGGTCTCTGATATGTCATACTGCCATCTGCCATGGACCATGCAATCAGCGATGGAATTGGCGCGCTCAAATTTGACTTCGAGGGAATGGGAATCAAACCATGTATGAGAATACTTGCACCACGCTTGCATCGTTTCCTACCCAGCCGAACGCATTCCGTGCACTTAATTCTGGATACTGGTATGAACTCATACTGCTACAATTGATGTATTTGGTACTGTACATAGTACAAAGTACTCGAAGTTCTGCAGTCCTTGGCACGGGACCTCTGAACGGTACCAGGTACAAGTATCTTTTTGCCGGTAACATAGTACTGTATTGTGGGATCGTGGGATCGTGGGCCATTGGGACGCGGACCGAGGAACGCCATGCTCGTTAGTGAGGCTTCAGTAGTAAGCGAGACACACGAGCATGATGGTTGCAGGTTTGTAGGAGTCTCGGGTCTCGAGCATATAAAGCGTCGATAGTCGAGACTCGGCACTAAACTACTCAAGGCACGTAAGCAATATCGCCTAGAAGTCTCGACACCTACTTTTCATATAAACCTTCTACTCGGGCGCGTGCTGGACCACCATTACCTGCTCTAGTGACACGCACCACGTTGTCGGATCGCCAGCAAGAACGTGCTGTGCACTGATGTTCGCGACAGCGAGGCCATGCGCCGACAACCTAGAGTGCAGTAGAAAGCGATCGCACAAATAACTATACCTATACGCAGGGATCGATGCTAATACATGGTCTTTTGATAAAAGGCCGTGATGGATTCGATACTGAGCAGGATGATCATCGCGTGAGGCGCACATCGTCCATAGTACGCAGAGAAACCATTGAAGAATCCCAAAGGACCTTCCTGCTTAAAAACTTTCACACTCGCGTCGATAACTCCTTTGTGGAAGTTCACCAGTCAAATGGTCTGGGCGTTGATTCATTAAACGCGATTTAATCAAGTCAAATGGGAGCGAAAAGAGTGCAGCAGTGAAACCCTGAATGGATAATGAAACGAAAATGAGATGGGTTGTCGAACGAGGTAACATCACACACCGACTCTGAACCACATACCGCAACAGCTGACGATAAAAGCTTGGTGGAAAGACTGGGTCCGTCAGTCATAGGGTCGTTCAATAACTTAGCGCACACTTCCTTTGCTTGATCATAGCAGGCCAACATTCCCACGTTCATAGCCATGCCTCTCAAGACATTTGGCAAGAGACCTTTGTAAAGGGCGCCGACACCTTCTTCCTTCGTCGTTCGAATAAGGGCCTTTGAGGACGAACAGAAAATCGGTGTGAGACGATAATGCCAATATCCACATACACTCACACATATGCGCCAAATCGATTTAACGTACATCAAATACATTCTTATAGTTTCTTCGATCTTCCACCGGTCCCATGGAGTCGGCTTGAAGTCTCACAAGAGCTATGTCGAACGGAGTACCAATGCAAACCGCGACACTGCCCGAAGCCATTCCCGACAAGGTCTTTGCCATGAAGGAAATTGGTTTGCCATCGTTCAGTTCCACAAGCTTATCAGAGAATGTTCGATGCAGGCCGATACGCGCTGTTCCGTACACCATTTGACGACCAATGGCAGCGTCAATACCCTTGTAAATAGAGAAGAATCCTTCATGGGCTATCATTCCCTTCAACAGAGCAGGAAAGCTAGGAATCTTTTTCCCGGATTGAGTTGCCCGTAGAGTTGCATACGAACCTTTGAGGATATAGGATATATAGGACGTTAGCTTCACGCTTTGTTTGGCATGAACACAGGCAGAGACAACTGGCATAACGCCCTACGCTGTAGTATTACCTTTGCAAGATCTATGGGATGGATGATACAACTGGCGAACGAAGCAGCCCCACCACCACAGACGAAGGGCTCTGCCTTCTTGGCAAAGCTTCCAGATCCGCTGTTGGAGCTCATCGTGGACGTCGGAGACACAATGGTGTAGAGGAAGATTCAGGCAATTAGCAAAAACCAGAATATCACCTTGTCGTAGAGGAAGATTGGGAAGGGTTTTTCGTATGATTGGTGTGTCCTGCGGTCCGGTCGTCGTGGATCGGAATGTTCAGAAATTGATGTGACCATCCTCTGCGCAGAAGTGTATGACGGGGCAATTGGAAAAGACGGATTTTTGATCGTTCTGGCAAGCGAAATGCGTGCCGACTGCGGACTGCAGACTGCAGACTGCAGAGATCCGGGCACATCTGTTGGCACGTACTGTCGGTTATGCTACTCAGTGATTTCGAATTTCCGTGACGTCATGCAGCGCAAATGCACCTTCAGTCGATCAAAGCGATCTTCCGGCGGGGCTGCATACGCTAAATGGCACTAATCACTATGCATAATCATACCAGCTAGCAGGGTACATCGTACGCCATACTCGAAAGTAGAAAACTGCTACTGTCCTGGGGGTATTGTACAGTATCATCTACAGTAGAAATTAGTGCGTACTCGAGTACTTTGTACTGTTGTACTGTCGGGGATCAGCGTTAAAAATGTACTCGGAGTACTACGTACAAATTCGTACTCCAGTACTCCGAGTACAGAAGTACCAAGGTACAAGGTACAAGTACCTTCCATACTCGAAAATAGAAAACTGCTACTGTCCTGGGGGGTATTGTATCATCTACAGTAGAAATTAGTGCAGTACTCGAGTACTTTGTACTGTTGTACTGTCGGGGATCAGCGTTAAAAATGTACTCGGAGTACTACGTACAAATTCGTACTCCAGTACTCCGAGTACAGAAGTACCAAGGTACAAGGTACAAGTACCTTGTAGCTGGTAGATGTAAAACAGCGGAACTGAGCGAGTGTGCATATGCATACTTGCACCTGGTACTTGTACCTGGTACCTGGTATGACACAGTTGCTCGTAAACATGTATGACATATGTCATACATTGCGAGCGCATAACTATGTGCATCGCCTTCTTGTTCAGCGTCTACATTCTACATATACATACATGAAGATTCTTGTTGGTGGTTCACTATCATGTGTCAGTACGTCAGTACCAGAGACGAGAATTTCAAACCCAGCCCACCCAAACCCACGGCCCACCCAAACCCATTGGGTTAAGGGTGGGTTTTGGGTGAGCTCAGGATTTCATGGGTGGGTCTGGGTGGGCCGGCAAATCATAGCAAAAAATGACAGTAGATGTTTGCTACCGGTAGTAGTAGAACCATGTACTCCAGGACTGGCTACTGGGTTTGGGTGGGTTTGGGTTGGTCTTGGTAGATCGTATGGGTTCTGGGTGGGTTTGGGCTGGTACTTCCGTGAGCGTAGCTTTACGTGGGTACCCATGGGTTTGATGTTTTCAGAAATTCCCGTCTCTGGTCAGTACCTTGTCCTTGCGGTAGTACTAGTACCATAGGATTCAGTACCAACCAATAGCACGTATCGTAATACCTGTAGTACAAGTACGTGCACCATCCGTGATTTGATGTACCGGTAACAGTTGACATTAAGACCGCGTCCATGCTGCCATACATCCCTTGACGACGCCTTCATCGATACCCAACAAACCATGGGAGTACATTCTATAATCATTTTCGATCGCAGAGGCAAGACCTTGTTTACTAAGCGGTACACGAAAAGCGGGTCAAAGCAAGAAGATGAGGAGCAATTGTCGGAATTGCGAAAGCTTGTCTTTGGGATGCTGTTTTCGCTTCGGGAATTAGTGGGAAGCTTAGCACCGTCGTCAGAAGTGAAAGATGCCGGTACGTTGTGTGCATGCAAGAGGTTTCGTGTGTGCCATCCTTGGAAGTATGCTCTCACACTCGGACGATGTAACGCACTCCAGGATTGCATTCAGTCCACACGGGAGCTGGTACACTCCATAACTATGAAACCGTAAGCGGTCTACGATTTGCCCTGTATACTACAAAAATGCCAGCTGCACAAAATGCTTCGATTCGAGGGGCTCTAAAACATATTTACACAGAACTATGGATCGACTGTGTCGTTCGTAGCCCGCTGTACATTCCCAGCTCGCAGGGAGACATGGACCTTGCCTGCACCAACTTTGAGCAAAGGTTAGATGCATTTCTGGGATCAATGCCATGGTTCAAATGAAGAAAGCCACGGCGCTGACGGGTAACACCTAGGATGAGTACAACCACCCAGTCCACTGGAATATAATAACACCTCTAGGATCGTTGCCGAGCTTCAAATTACCCAATGGCGGTCCCGCAAAAGTCTCATATTCACCCTTTCGCATGTCATATTTTTGGTTTCTTAGCCACATGACCAACTGGTGCAGGCGCTGTGCTTGTAACAGACTTTGGCTTGGTGGCTGTTGGTACACTAGCCGACGCAGTATTACCAGTAGTGTTGTTTCGGACGGCTTTTTCGCCTCGAGAACCTCCTTGAGCCGCATCTACTTGATCCATTTCCTCACAAGTCATTTTCATGCGCGCTTTAACTTGTTGCAGTTCCTTCTGCAAAACTTTTGAGCTTCAAGAGGGCTTGAAAGTCATCTTCGTCCGAATAACGTTGAACACAGGCTTGGACGGCGTCGTCGGGGAAAGGGATTTTCGGAACCTCGGCTACCTTCATGAGGCTCTGAAAGAAGGATTCTTTGGGATCGGTGAAGACCACTTCATCGTAAACCTCAGCTACGACTGGTTCCTTGGTAGGCTGCATGTTTGTGGAACCTTGAGGATATAGCTTGATACCGTGGTTGACCTGTCGGATTATTTTGAGAAACGGAAGAAATATGAGCAATTACAGAATCTCCGCTTCTCTTGACCTGCTAAACAAAGATGCACAGTACTCACCACAGTTGCCTTTTCGGATGGATCCTTCCATACGATGCGTATTGCGCTTCAAATTCACCCCAACCTCGTTCCGTCACTTCGAAGGGTGGATCGGTCAATTCTCGCACCGGTTGGGCGAACGATGGATGAAGTTGAAAGACCACTTTCTGAATGCAGACTCCCAAATCCTCATCATTGGGACCTCTAAGATAAAGCGTCCATTTATGTGTATGATATTCGTCCGCCTTCTTGCCGAGGAAAAAGGCAATGGATCCGTAGACAATTGGCAGGCAAACAGTCGTGTTGGCCAATCTATTCTTGGTGGCAGCTTCACCAGCGAGAGGAAGCACATGATTGGCAACTACTGCGGTGGGACCTGTCGTTGTTATGATAGGATCCATCGGAACAGCAACACTTGCTGCTGTAACCCCGTCAGACTCGACGGCGCCAGTCTCAGTGGTTGGCATCATTTCGACTGTCTGTGGACAAGTTGTTTTGTGTGCGTCTTGAAAATGTTGATCTCGCGTTGAGAGTGTGTCCTCCTAATGGCAACAATGGACTCGAATGGATGTCGTCTCTTGATCACAAGCACAAAGTCAATGCCATTTGGATTTGACCCGGAATTCCAATCTTGATGATTAACGGCCTCTCGACTCTCAGTATGATATGCATAGCTCGTTGCAATGGCAGCTATGGTTCCGCAGCGGTGCTGATTGCATACTACATACATCACTTACAGTATCACATACTCCGATTACAATACTGTAGAATCAGATAGTACAGTATCAGCCATACTCGTAAGGAGAATACGCATATCATACATAGTGTATGAATTCTGTACGCTGCGTATAGAGGCGTATAGACGCCTATCGACTCTATCGACTCGATAGATTGGGATTCTGTCATACACTATGCACTACTTCCGCCTGTACAGTAGTAGATTCCGATTGCTGTGAATCACCTACTGTGGTATAGAATTCCAACTTCTTGGTACGGAGTACGGTACATGTTCCTCGTACAAAGTACAAAGTAGTATGTCAACAGTACTCGAGTACTTCAATCCATGTCAACGGGAGACAGACGATCATCGGAAGCGCCGGGATTTTTGCAGATGAGGTGGTGTACCACCGTTCCACCATCATCAGATGACGATGACACTATTTCCTCATACTTCACACGCCTGGACTAAATTGTGAATTTCTTCTTCGTTCTTTGAGACCCACAATACTATACGAGTACTTGTACTTGGAAAGCTTGTGCTGTCAATTCATTTTCTGGTCACTCGTTTCAAGAAATCAAAGTATCGATCGGAGAAGCGACGCGACAGCACTGGCTTTTGAAAAACCTTGGCAAGTGAATCTGCGCAGTAGCTTCACAATAACGGAAATATGGCTGGATTGTTCAACAAGGTAGCTGATATCGCACACAAATCATGCGTTTTGGGTCTTTTCAGTCTCTTCAGTTTTCAGCTTTACCAGATCGGAAGGAATGCGTACCAAGGAATTGATCATAGCAAAACTCAACAAACACAGAAGGAATACCTTGATACGCTGAAAGAGAAGGTCGAGGAAGATTACCAGAAGCACTACGATATCAGCCACAGAGACTGGTACGAGAAAGATGACGATTCTTATCTCAAGAACGTCCCCAAACCTACGACCCGACCCGCCAAATAGTTGCTCTCTACGAGATTTATGATGGGTGGTTGTTGAAGGCATAGCGGCGGGTAGCAGTGGGAGCATGCGCTCGAATAACATCTAAAACTTATCCCTATTGATAGCTTTCTCAATGGGAGTGGCATATACGGTGCCTATGATACGGCTTTCTTCGCGCCTCCATCCCGTGTGCCATCCCATTTGTCGAACTGTGACGATCCCTTCCTTGCTAGATAAGGTGGATACACCTCCGAAGCATGGCAATGAAAAGTACAACAACCCCAGTGGGATCGAAACATCACTGCAAGTTAATCCGCGTTGTGAGAGGAGAGGGACGACACACAAGCATACAGCAACCACGAATAGTATGAACCACCTACCCGTACGGCGACCCTCGTTCCGGCGTTCCATCCACAACAACGTAAAACCGAGCGGTTTGCTTTCCATTGCCACCCGAGTCCACTCGATACGAGCCGCCACTACACGCCATCTTGTCAAAACCATTTCGAAGTCGTGCCGCAGGTGCGGTTTCAAGACGATACACACTGGAACTGCTCCCTCCGAAATTATCATTCACCATATTGTCTTGGCCTACCTTGTCAGCGAGAGTTCCGGAAAAAAGCACGTCGAGCGTCAAGGCAATTCTCCTCCCACTTGCTCCCCATCTGGGATCCATCCAGGTACCTTCCTCTCGCCCAATATCAAGTTGCAATCGATATCCAACGCCATTGACGATGTCATGGGGGACCCGCCATGGCGAATTCGGACCCGCCCCTTCCATATTGTTTGATGTCAGCACACGCTTGGCCTCGTCGATGGGTGGTAGAGAGGCACGCAATTCTTGGGCACGCCGGAGCAGAAGATCCGCCTCCGCACGCAAGTCGTCTTCCGTTGAAGCGCCCAATGTCACATCGACTCGATCTGGTCTACTAAAACTGTTTGTTGTCGCACTCCTGGGCTTGAGCACCAACACAAACGCGTTGGCAGCAGTGGTGGCTGCCAGTAAAATCGAGATGCGCACGACTCTCATTAGGAGGCTCGATTGAGGCAGCAGCACTTGGAGCGCAAATTGTATTGTTTATTATAACACTCAGGTTGAGATTATAAAGCGGAATGCTTCACATAATGGATCGTCGTCAGGGTGTGAAAGTGATCATCAGTGGCAAGAACGACTATTTCATGCTGGTGGCTTCCGCTAGTTATGAGAACATACTTGAACGTGTCGTCAGCGGTCCACGTCATGTTTTGCAGACGGAGCCAGGGATTGGAAAAATAATACTGTCCCACGTTGAATCTGGTATTACAGTCCTCCAGTAGGTAGGGATCCGATTAGAATGCAAGGAAATGACGTCAACATTATCGTCACAGTAATGAAGCTGCGTGGGACCTTCACGTAGAGCACAAGTGACACGCGTAGGCCGAAGAAAACACGGAATCTTCGTTTCTCATTTTTTTCATGGGTTTTCCAATACGCCGGCCCAGCCTCTTCCACGCCAGCCTGTTAATGCTTGAATGTTGTTATGCATGGAACAGCATACTTGAAACGACTCTCCGTTAGTACCGAATGATTTCCATTGCCATGTGTTATGTTTGCATATGATATTAGCCCTGTGCCGCCACTCTTATACGACGGCGGCATTTGCGGATTTTTTTCTACCAGTAATGCCGCCACTCTTATACGACGGCGGCATTTGCGGATTTTTTTCTACCAGTAATGCCGCCACTCGTACAACATGGCGGCATTTGCGGATTTTTTTCTACCAGTAATGCCGCCACTCGTACAACAGGGCGGCATTTGCGGATTATTTTCTACCAGTAATGCCGCCACTCGTACAACATGGCGGCATTTGCGGATTATTTTCTACCAGTAATGCCGCCACTAGTCGTAAACGGCGGCGGCATTTGTGAATAACTATCATAATTCATCACACCTCGATCCATTTCAAGCAATGTAGTATGAACTACAATACTAATCAGTGTCTCTACCAGTAATGCCGCCACTCTTATACGACGGCGGCATTTGCGGATTTTTTTCTACCAGTAATGCCGCCACTCGTACAACATGGCGGCATTTGCGGATTTTTTTCTACCAGTAATGCCGCCACTCGTACAACATGGCGGCATTTGCGAATTTTTTTCTACCAGTAATGCCGCCACTCGTACAACATGGCGGCATTTGCGGAATTTTTTCTACCAGTAATGCCGCCGCACGTACAACAGGGCGGCATTTGCGGATTATTTTCTACCAGTAATGCCGCCAATTGTTCGGAGACATTATATATTTTAGTTTCATCATTAAGAAAGAGCAGCAATGCCTAGGTTAGTAGGTTACAAACTTGTTTTTTGAAACAAGGTCCGGGGTTCGATCCCCGAAAAATGCTAAAAACCTATTTCTTGTGATAATCAAAATTCGGAAACTATCGTGATGCGTAGTACAGTTGTGAAAAAGGACACCGCTAGCTGTGACATTGTTCATGGTAGCAGCAGATCCGAGATCAACAGGGAAACCATCATGAGATGGAGTACAGTTGTGAAGAAGCAAGAAGAAGGCTGCTGTCTATGACGTCGCTATCTTTACTGGTAGCACACATTTTTGCAAATGCCGCCATTTTGGCGCAGTCAGCGGCATTACTGGTAGTGTATTATTCCCAAATGCTGCCATTTTCAAAGTTGGCAGCATTACTGGTAGCATTTCATTTGCAATTGCCGCTGTTTGAAAAGTCGGTGGCATTACTGGTAGAAAATAATCCGGAAATGCCGCCTTCGTGAAGGAGCGGCGGCATTACTGGTAGAAAATAATCCGGAAATGCCGCCACAGCATACAAGTGGCGGCATTACTGGTAGAAAATAATTCGGAAATGTCGCCATTTACAAAGTTGGCGACATTACTGAAAGCAATGCTGTTTGTCTACGTGAATGCAACAATGAATAAAATTTAGGCCTCTCCCTTGCTTATTCTTAAAAGCTACTTCACTACTCCACTGGCTGATTTCTAGAAAGACCGCTGTGACACCGACAAAGAGATGGCTTCATCTTGCACTTTGTTACAAACTTTGCCACTCCCTACATAGCTTCTGTACGTTGCTCGATGGATGTCCTGATTGTCCCACCTTTTCTACAGCAACTACATACTCCTTTCAAAGCAACCGCTCTGATGGAATTATGTTATTTGCCATCAGAACACCAGAGTTACGTTCTTCTATAGCATCCTCAACAAAAATATTAGCAAAAGTAAATAAGGACCATGTTGCGTAGCAGTACATTTCACTTGCAGTTCAAGTTCTTCTTTTGAAGCTACGCATTCTTCTGGATCCTAAGAAAGGCAGGACAATGAATGGAGAGAGTGTCATGTCAGCATCACAGATTACAGTAAAGCGACAGGGATTGAAGCGACAAAAACATGTTGCATAGCTAGCAGTAAATTTCACTTACAGTTCGTGCTCTTCTTTTGAATCTACCCATTCTTCTGGATCACAATGGCAGGACAATGAATGGAGAGAGTCGTGTTGTGTCGTCAGCATCACAGATTCACTTACAGTTCAAGTTCTTCTTTTGAAGCTATGCATTCTTCTGGATCCTAAGAAAGGCAGGACAATGAATGGAAAGAGTGTCGTGTCAGCATCACAGATTACAGTAAAGCAACAGGGATTAAAGCGACAAAAACATGTTGCGTAGCAGTACATTTCACTTACAGTTCACGTTCTTCTTTTGAATCTACCCATTCTTCTGGATCACAATGGCAGGACAATGAATGGAGAGAGTCGTGTCATGTCAGCATCACAGATTATGGTAAAGCAACAGGGATTGAAGCAACAAAAACAAACGAACCATGGTATTGACCATGAAATGGTAAAATTATGGTGTATAGGGACGGAAATTGTGGGCATTGCAATGATATCATCACATCAATGCAGGAAGATTTTTATTTCTGTTCAAACTAATGTCGGGCACATTTATGCTCTTTATCTACAATGAAGTTTTGAATACAAGCGTCTTGAAAAATTGCTCCAGGTGAAGTGAGAAAATCAAGATTCCAAAAACTCAAATTCTGCGACAAAAATGTTGACGTCATTTCCTTGCATTCTAATCGCTTCCATTGTGCTGTTGCAGTGGGAGGTATTTTGGTATTGAAAAATCCTTCAGTCCGGTATGAATATAACTTCTCTTCATTTTTCGAATCGCAGTACTTACTCGGTTCCATTGGTTTCGTCCGGTAGGTATAATGCAGAGTCCTGCACCGGGTATGAAGCCTGTGCCCATGGGTACCCAAGGCTGCCGGTAGGCAGGCTTGGACCACCCATGACCCACCCACGCTTCGCGCGGTCATGGCTGGACCACCGTTACCCACCCACGCCCGGTAGGGCCTACCCATACCCACCCACTACCCATTTTCCCTGCAAAAATTTAGCCCGCCGCAGGCGAGTTGCTCTCACCGCGTACTATACTCTACTACTCCTTACTAGCTACAGTATACTTGGAGTACAATGGTCGATTCGCGTTGGCAGGCTTGGACCACCCATTACCCACCCACGCTTTGCGAGTCAAGTTGGGACCACCCATTACCCACCCACGACTGGTTGGGAATGCCCATACCCACCCGTTAACCATGGGTATGGGTGGGTAGTGGGTGGGTACTGGGTATGGGTACCCAGTGCAGGACTCTGGTATAATGGTAGTAAAAACACTACAGTAACAGTAAACTTCAGTACTACAGTACAGAAATGAACCGTAAACACACTGATGCAGGACAGAACATTTATGGAAATTCCGACTGGTATTCCCGAACACCGGAATTCAAAATACTACCGACTAAACTCAGTAGAAAATAACCAAGGGTCTTGGTTACTGGTTGGTATATTGCAACTCGCAGGTAACCAGTTATTGGGCATTTTAAAAATCACAGTAGTGGTACAGTATAATACCATCGGTATTTGGTTACCGGTACCGGTGGTTATTTACTTCCAATCCCTGGACGGAGCTATTGCGTGTGGGACAAAACGGAGGTACTGGGTACTGGTACATGTCTCCCCCTGTACCCAATAGCATTTTGCGCTCTTCGAGTGTACGAGTAATGTAGTACGATACACTGCGATTGCTACCAGCTACTCTAGAGGGCATAAATACAAGTAACTAGTAGCGGGTTCCTCACAACTGATCGGAGTATGATAGTATGATACATACCACAGGATACAGGATAGAGGACGCGCAGTACCCCAAACCCCAAACTGGTCATACTGTACTCAGTAATAACAGACCTACTACAGTAGCATACATTTTTGCTCTACAGTATGCAGTACCCTTGTACCAACGTAAGCTCCTACATGATTACACAGTACCCCCAGTGTTGTGCTCATGCCCCAGTATTGCAGTTCATCGCATGGTATGTACAGTAGCATTTGTGAAGCAACCTGTGCTTTACAAGGAATTCAATGAATATTCCATCCAGTAACTTTGAATACGTACAGTACATTACTACAGTAAGGTAAAACACTGTCGTTTCAACATAAATTACCGTCGATTTATGTACTGTAGACCTGTAGTACATGTAATCCACGTAACAGTACAACAGTACCCCAGAGTGGTCATACTCCGTAACAGACACACACACACACACACACACACACGCACAAAGCAAATTTACAAATACTCCACACAAAGTGGAGCCAGGTGTACTGTGTTACTTCGCTATGGCCTACATGGTTTGGAGACAAGGAAATGGAAAGAGTGAGGAATTTGATGGAGCAGCACTGCAGTAATCGGAGCAGCACCACACAACCGTAAGAAGGATACGAGATCAAAATCTTACTTTTTCACCTTGATCACCTTAATCGACTTTATGGCCTTGGCCGCCACAACTTCCGGTTTGGGAACAGCAGCTGCCATGATGGAGGCGCCATAGTCTTCCAACAAAGGAGTTGCAGCCATTGTTAGACTGACGACAGTCAGCATGAGCTTTGTCACATCCGCGGACAAGATACCATAAGATCGAGCCATTCGGAAGGCCACGAATGCAAATTCTCCACCCTGGCTTAGGACCAGACCCACTCGCTTGGATGTAGCCTTATCAACTCCAAAAGCTTGGGCGAGGGACGTAGCAATGACCGTCTTCAGCGAAAGTAGGCTCACTACCAATCCGGTAATGAGACCGGCCTTGGAGGCGATGAGCTTCAAATCGATTTCGAAGCCGACTGTCAAGAAGAACAGACCAACCAAAACGCCGCGAATGGGCGAGGCGGCTTGCTCAATCTGCTTGTGCAATGGATGATCAGCCAATAAGACCCCAAGCAAAAATGGGCCCAAAGTATTGCTCAATCCCAAGCCCTCAGTAAAATACGACATACCGAGAACAGTCAACAAGATCACACCAATGAGGGATTCTTCAGAATTCGTAGCCAATACATTGTCAAAGAGAGGGTTCAGCAAGAACTTGCCAGCCAGCATGATAGCGGAGAGCGCCATGACAATTTGTACCCCAGCCTTACTAAGTGCAGTCGTCAAGGAACCACCCTTCCCAGCAAGAAGCGGGGTGATTACCAAGAGGGGTACCACCATAAGGTCCTGGAGTAGCAATACGCCGAACGAAGACCTACCATACTCAGTGTTAAGTTGGCCCTTGTCCTTCAACAGCTGCAACACAAAGGCTGAACTAGAGAGAGCCAGCCCACCGCCAAGTATCACCGCCGCCTCTGGTTTAACTCCAAAGCCCATCACGGCAATGGTGCCGACAGCAATGGCAGTGACCAAAAACTGCGACCCGCCCAACCCAAATACAGTTCTACGCATCTTCATCAAGGTATTGAACGAGAGATGGATTCCCATCTCAAATAGGAAAAATACAATTCCAACATCGGCGAGCATTTCCGTGGTGTGGACGTCTTTGATCAAGTTTTTGCCGGCGGGACCCATGAATGTGCCAGCTGCGAGGTAACCAAGGATCGGCGACAAACCAATTTTGTTGCAGATGGGAGTATTCAAGGCCACCGTCAAAAACAGGAGGAGAGTGTCTGTTTTTGGGCCAGCGATATAGTCTTTTAGACCTTTGGCGGCCTCAACAACAAGATTGTCTCCACCGCGGGGGATGCTGTTGACAACCGCTGGTGATTTAAGGTCAACCAGATCCTTGCTGTGAAGAGCATGGCACTTTGGTTGAAATGGGATTGCTCCTGCGTCTCCAGCTAAGAGAAGGGCCAGAACGATTCCATGCAAGGTTCGATGAATCATGGTTGAGAAGTGAGAAGTAATCGATGCCGATATTTGAAGCAGTTGATGCGGTGTCAACGCTGAGTGTCACTTGTCAATTGTACCAGAATTCATCCTCAATGCACACTATGCATATGAACATATGGCGCATACACACTACAGCACAAGGTGCAATCTTTGGAATCAAGTTTCGAAGTTGAACACGAGTTGGCAAACGTCAGTTTTTCCAACTGGAGTACTCTACCGGTAGTAGTACTCGTGATACAAGTGTACGTACAAGTACCAGTACACTCCGTCGGATCGCAGCAGTATTTCCGTAAACGTTGTACTGGATACGGGGGTTCTGAGTATGTACTCGTATTTTGAATACAGTACTACAGTACATGCATGAAAAGGAATGCAATACTGTATGCATATCATACCTACCAGTACCGGTAGAATATGACATAGGTGGGAGAGACAAGAGTCTAAACGTGAAGCTGAGGCACTCTAATTCAGTCGGTTTAGATTCCGAGTACATTATTATGTTACCCGTAACGATTTGCCAGGCGCCTCTTCTTTTCAGCGATCGCAGCTAGCTCTTGCGGTGTCTTTTCAATAGACTTCGTAGGCGGAACAGCATCTATGGCTTCCTGGCGAGGAATTGGGGCAAGAGGACGACTGCGATCGGTAAAGTCATCATCGTGAGCTCGCTTTTTGTTGCCGGGCCCACTTGAATTCGATGGCAATGCAACGTCATCACGTCTCCGACGGCGATCCTCCAGATCGTGCTCAGGTTCTCCACTTCTATTTCGCTCCCGGCGATTATCGTATCCACGACTAACACCTCCCCTACCGTTTCCATCATAGCGTGTCGCTCGATATTGATCATGCTCGCATTCTCCTCTTGGCCAATCCTTTCTGTGAAATTCCTGTCCGCGCCTGTCGTCCCAGCGGCGATTCCGATCTATTTCTCCATCTCGTGGCATATCCAAATCTCCTAGAGTCACAAGTTCTGTGTTGCCGTATTCCGGAAAAGTGACAATGAACTTCGGGCGTCGCAATGTAGCATTCGTTTCAGGGTCCGTCGTCAACACTCGATCAATGACAGCATCGTACCACGTAAGTGGATTGTGCTCATCTTCGTACTGGGCTCGAACGCGACTTCCTAATGTACAAAAGTAATCCATACTACGGGTATTCGCAAAATGGCGTTTTTCGCGTTCTTCCACAATGCCAGCCTGCAGGAGCTTGTCCTTGAGATCTCTCGCCACCAGGAGTGGGAGACGGGGAAGTCTGGTTCCGAAGTACTCCAATTCTCCAAAGAGCCTTCGAACGTACTCACCCATCGGAATTTCCGCAGACGCAGGATTAAAGCGAACGCGAACCAGTTCCTCGTCAAAAACGTAGGGTTTGATCCATTTCCACAATTCACTTGGTTCGCATGCATATCGCAAGTACAAGAAGCCAATACAGCGAATGTAAGGGGAATCCTTGTGATCCAACAAGAGGCACATTTGCCTTTCAGAGCATCGGAGAGTCAAGAGACGTAGTAGCAAGCAAAAGGCGGATGATGGTGTCTTGGATTGTTGTCCTGTGGAAAAGCGTGGTTGAGCGGAACAGGCACCCAGTGTAGGCAACATGCACATGAGTTAAGCCTTACGAATAACGAGCGGAGCAGAAACTCCAATGTAAACTTTCTTAATTGGAACCCTCCTATTCGTACTCACCTAGACAACAAGGACAAGATCACAATGAACTTAAGTTAGGAAGAAATGGGCGATGTTCATAGAATCGATGCATCCAGTCATTCTCACCTGCAGCTGCCCACGGTTCTACATGCTTAACTTCATAATAAATCTCATCAACCAGAGCATTCCAATCGTTAAGATCGTTACAACACTTGACGAAGTAAGGCGCTTTGACAATGCATTGCAGCAACATCGGGTGGATGTGAAAGGAATCGGTGGGACCATAAAGTGGAACTAGTCCTTTCGTGCGAACATTGCGGCCCTCCTCGACAGCAGTTTGAAAGGCATCTTGAGCGACAAGTTCTCGCTCCTTCACGCCTGCTTCCTGACGCCAAAGTGCGGATCTCGACATGTGAACCGGTTGCGTGTGTTGGATGTTGGAGTGCTTTGCGGCACGCGTTATCTCAGTCTCTTGAAGATGTTACAAACGGATTTCGTATTTCGTGATTTCGTTCTGTTTCGAGTTCTCCAAGACATCAGACAATCAGACACATGTCACACGCTGTCCGCGTCCGCGTCTCGCCGCAGTCTACCGGTATACCCTGTCTGCTGTCTGCCCTGTTCAGTGTACAGTATGCTCTCCGAGACTCCGAGACTCCGAGTAGTCCAGTGCTACTGTAACTGTAGTACTGGAGTACTGGAGTACTTGTACTGTACTTTCTACTCCAGTCCCACCAGTACCAAGCAAACGTTTCAGAAATTTCTTAGCGTCCCGATTCCCGATTCCAGACTCCTGACCGAACATCATAATTCCAGTCGGCCCAAAGAACGCAACAAGAAAATCGGAAGATTCGCTCGCCACAGGTGAAAAGTGAAAACCGATCATCCGACCTGACTGCGACTTACTCGGAGTACTTGTACCAGGTACACTCCAGTACAAGTTTGGGTACACACAGGCTTGCATGCGTCGTTTCGTAGGACCATGCTCGACAAAGAGGAGCCTCAGTGCGTTAGTATTTGATCCCAAACCCAGCAACATGGGCCGTTGGAAGCGAAAGAAAGAGTATTACAGCAATAAGAAAAGCTCATCTCTCGACAAAGAGAGCGATGACGACAAGAGTGCGGGCAAACCGTTCGCACCGTTGGAATTGGAGCGAGTCAAAGCGTATCTACGAGAGTATCGAGATGGTTGTTATCAAGTGCTGAATGTAGATCAACCTGACAACATTGCTGCCGAAGTTACGATTGGCGGCCACACGTTTCCAGTCTTGTCCCCAAGCGTCTTATCACAGCCATATCTGGCTTTGCCGACTGAACTGAGCTCCAAGCAGCGGCGCTCCATCCATGAGCTCGCCCTTGATCTAGATCTCTTTCACGAATCGCAAAGTCCAACAGATGGCACTCGAAACATCGTGCTGTCAATTTTCAGCGATGGTTTCAGCTATCTACAATCACCGGGTTTATCATCCAATCGGGTGCCGACCATCCCCTTTCGCAAATGCAGACCTTGGTTTTGTCGAGCTGAAAACAACGTTGAATCGTGTACGAATGACGGTCGCAAGCAGATTGAAGCCTTGATGGACCAACCCGGCGATTGCATTCGATCTGAGTATGATCACTTGGACTACGAGGCCTTGGACGGGGCGAATCTTTCAACCGTCCGACCAATCAGTTCGTCGGATGGTGATGAGTACTGGATGTTCGTCGACTCAGAGGCCAAAATGAAGCATTGCGCTCAGGAGCTACTGGAAGCCAAACCTACTGAGCTAGCATTTGATCTCGAATTCTACAACCCATCGAAATATCTCCAAGTGACTTGCCTTTTACAACTCAGCTCGAACCTTGGGAAGGATTATGTGATAGATCCGTTCGCAGACGGTGTGTGGGATCAAGTGGCCTTGCTGCGGCCACTCTTTGCAAACCCAGATATTGTCAAAATTGGGCATTGTGTGGCAGGCGATGTCCAATCGCTGCATCGTGACTTCGGAATTTTCGTGGTGAATGTGTTCGACACTTATGAAGCTGCCAAAGTCATGAATCTGGCTCAAAAAGGCCTTGATGGTGTCTGTCAGCACTTTGGCCTTCCCAATTGCGAGGAATACTCGTTGCTCAAGAGAACCTACCAATCAACGGATTGGAGGCGGCGCCCACTTATCGAACCAATGGTGCGGTATGGTAGGTACGATGTTCATTACTTGGTTTCCCTGCGTACACTGTTTTTGCGCAACATGACGAGGACGAATCTATGGGACAACGTTGATGCCAATGAAGAAGCGCAAAGAGTGGCTCATTCCTTAGCCTTAACCTTGAGGAGCATTGGGGTTGCAGAGGGGGATGTCGATGATGATAACCTTGCAATAGATACCGATGGCAACGACCTCCCGGAATCAAACTTGAGCGATGACGACTCCAGCAAAGACTATGATTTTTATACACCACCAAGTGAAGATAACGAGCTGAGTGAGAGAAAAAGAAGAGTTGGTGCGAAAGAGCTAAGAATGCAGCCGGCTCTCATGCGAGCTATATCAGCCAGCCAACAGCAATGCCTATTTCTTTGGACAGGCAGGAATGAGTCGTTATCCAAGTGTGCGCGGTACGGCCAGCTTATGAAACAGGCTGAAAATGCTGAAGTTTGGTGGAAAAGCTCTCAGGGAAAGCTCTTGGAAGACTTGATTGCGTGGAGAACCGAGGTTGCGGCTAAGGAAGAGTGTCTGGAGGGGATGGTGTGTTCACTAGATCTTTTGGTTTCGATTGCTACCAAAACACCGACGAGTGAGATGGCTCTTCGACGAATACAGTACCACCTTCCTGAACTCTTAGAAGAAGTACAGTACCGGGAAGAGATGTTGGCGATTGTCAAAAGGTACGCTATCTCTCACGATCTTCCATCCTCCTGTGACGTTCCAAGCTATCCATCAGCAGAGCAAAAAGGGAGCGATATCTCACCTGTTGGCATCAATTGGAATCCATGGTATGCCGTGGCATCGGTGACGGCATCAATGGCGGTGGCTGCCTTCATGGTCTTTCGTCGGTCAAAGCGATAATACGGTTTGCATCTCCTTCAAATGGGGCATGCCAGTAATATATGTCGAAGCTGACTTCGGTAGCACTGTGTTCGATCAGCAGTGAAACAGGTTCAAGAGAGAAATTCTTGTTGCATCCTTTCCCTCGGGTGTCGAGAGTACAAACGCGGTTTCGTACTGCGTTTCGCTACGGTGATGTTACTGTCTGTTCGTAGTAAGTCGTGCCAATGAAGACGGTGGATTTTGAGTCCCATGTCCATCCTTGGCCCCCCAAGAACGCAATTCCATCGCCACTTTTCTGTCGTAGCGAGGTCTCCACACAACTCACTGCCGTCTTCGTCACACATCATCGCATCGCCATACCATGACCACCATTGGAACATTCTCTACAGCCTTTGACCCTAATTTCCACAACCAGGAGGAACTTGCGTTGGTTGTCGACGGTACAGGGGCTGGTGAAGACGTGGCCTTCGATGCGCGCCGCGCTGAACTCCGTGCCCAAAGTGACAGCTTCATGGCTGACTTGAAGCGGCAACTCGAAGCCAGCATCGACGATATGAGGGATACTGCCAAGCGTCTCTTGGCGGAGATTGAGGCGCACGTCAATGTTACTCACAATGTTATCTACGACTACCAAAGTGTGTTGGAAACGCAACAGAAGGAAGCGGCTCGCTTGGAGGAAGTATCCAAAACTGTGAACATTGCTACCAATCCTTTTCTGGAGACCATGATGAGCGACGTGGAGTAGTGGGTGGAAAGCTATCTAGGCAGGGTGACCTGACTTCCTTACTTCTGTTTGCCAGCAAGCATCATGGGGTGGAAGGGTTTTCCGATGCGAACGAGAGACACTCCCATACAGCAGCATGTCTGTGGTATCGAATCCCAGACTACCTGGTAGAATAAAATTTCGAATTGTAACCTTTTTTACAATACACTATAAACTGAGTTCAAGACGACCGTACGATTGTCGCTCGGATGAAAACGTTCCCGTCGAACGGTTGTTCATCATCAAAGGAGCAGTAGCACAAGCAAGAGTCAATCAACGAAAACACGCAGCATGACAATCTTCCCAAAGTCCGCATCGGACACTGTCTCTTTGACTGGAGATATATCCAGGTGAGGCATGAGCTTCAGGGCCAACAAATGCTTGCACAAAGTCCGGGGATCGGATTTGGCGCGCTCCACGAAGGATCGACAGGAGCAATAGATTATCTCGTTCGAACAGTAATAGGATTCCTCGCCGCGCACCAAAAAGGCACTGCGATGTGGCGACTCCAGGAGACGAATTGTCGTGGGCGCATCGAGTATTGTGAGTGCTCCTTCCACAAGGGACGCTCCCACAAGAAAGTCAGCGGCGCGGAGAATTTCTTCTAATCTGTTTTCTCTATCACAAGATGTTGTGTCCAAATCTTTTAGGAATATATCCAGAAGGTCAATGGGATGGCACGTGAAACCAAGTGTCGTGGGCGACTGTGATTCTGAATGATTTGTCATTGTGGAATCGCAACACACAATGTTGTGGCAATTGGGCAGGTCACGGTTGTTCTGGTGGCGTCAACTCTAAGCAACGTTAATGTGAGAGAGATTTCCTAATCCATGCAAGAGCAAAGATTGTGCAAAACAACAGAACGCGCTGCAAACATGGCTCGGCGTTTCTGAGATCTCAAACACGTCACGTCATTGTCGAACTCCAGTTCGTTGAAACCTCCCGCCAAGGCGAACTATTGTACTATCATAGAGGATAGAACTGCCGGTAAAACCGGTACAGTACTGTGATAGTAGTCCGTTTTTATTCCACTCTCTATACCACCCAGTGAAACCTGCGCTACAAGTGTTCATTGATATGCGTACTGTACCTGGACTACCGTGCTACGGCTACGAAAACATCTACAGGATTTGTAGTACATTGAAATCTATTTTAGAGTTGGGCCCCATTTTATGAAAGGCCGACAAGGGACCAAAATGTTCGTTTTGCTGTACTTCGTTCTAGGCTGCTGATTGCTCACCATGAACACAACACTATCCAACTAAGTTGTTCTCTATGGAATTACCTATACTTTTTTACATGCATGCTGCCTTGCTTGCTCCAAAACTGCTGCAGCCTGTGTGCATTGTAGCTTGTTGCAACAGTGATTTCTGAGCCTGCATGCGATGAAGCCGCATTTTATTGAAGGCATCTAAATGACAACCCCCACCAGTCTGCCTGCCTAATATCCCTATGGACTGGACTAGTCCTGACACCATGCCCAAAGACAACAAACATACCATGATTCCCGGACAAAGGTACATCAGATACTACCTAATCACCACGACATGCCTTTGCCGTCAGCACCAGCACCAACTACTGCACCAACCGGCCCGCCAATGGCTGTCACCCATATGGGGCACATGACAGCTGCTGCTGATTGATATCCATTATTGACTGTCTGAAGTCTGATCTGTGGGTCGGTCCTTGCCACCCACCTGCTTCTGTACTAGTAGGAGCCGGATTGGTTTACTTGTTGGTGACGCCCACACTTCTCCTGATGACCATCTAAAACCATGACGAAAACAACAATCCTGCATTTGATAGGAAGGCAGTAAAGCCCACAGTTTGCCCGACAAATCCACCGGCATGTGCGTGTTATCCTTGGGCATGGTGTTGGGACTGCATACTATTGGCCGGTTGTTGCACCAAATTCAATCCCCCCCCATTGACCAGCATGCAACTATGATTGCAAACTGGCAAGGCCATGACTTCTCCAACACAAGCCCATCAACAGTGCCAGCCATTATGCCGACAGGTCTACCATTGCCTCAACTAACCACTGCGCCAACTTTGATCAAGCACCAACATCTCATTGCCAATCCCCTGACCAGCAAACTAAACAACATCCCAAAATTTCTCCCACCAGATTGTTGGTGCACTCCACAAGATCAGCCATGCTTCATGATGATGATGCAGGAGTCATACCTCGTGAATTTCATAGTCCTTGTTGATCGGACTACTGAAAAAAAAGCGCGTGGCATGCTGACAACCATTCCGAGTGGAATAGTGGAATTTCCGTAGGACACTCTACGAAGAAGGAAAAAATCCACTCACAGCGCCACTTGTGCAACAAAAATTACCTCTATTTTATACCCATGCCGAAATTACAGTACAGTAAATTTCCACGGGGACCCCCGTAACCCCCCGTACATAATACCACTTCGGTGGAATTTCCTTACTTTGTTGCACTAGTAGGTCAGGTTCTTAAAATTCATTTATGATACACTGTAGTACCAGGAGTACATGATACCATGCTAGTACCCTCATGTTGTATGTCTTATGCTCGTGCACTCTCCCTGTGTACTGGGTACTAGTACTGAGTCGTGAAGTCGTAGCTGTAGCGTATGTATGCCGTGCCAGTGCAAGTGATGCATGTGTTCTGTTCTGGAGTCTGGAGACTGGTTTCTGATGGTGTCTACTAGAGAGTGTCTGATCGTCTTACGGGTTGCACTGTTGACGAATCATTTCTCGTGATCCACGGTCGTCGCCCTCACCATGATATCTTCCTACAAGTTGTCCAAAGCCCACAGCTCATCACTGCCACTCCTGGAGTTTGTTCGCGATGTTGGTGATGCATTTAAGGAACGGCCGGAAGTGCCACTTCGCATCGTGTCCATCCTGGCTGATTTGAACTCGCCTGAAATTGCATCGGAGATCCTACAGGAGATTGTTAAGATGTTGCATGGGTACAATAACCTTATCGAGCGTTGTAGCATCCTTATCGAAGGGAAGATTCAAGCTCTTACGAACGACGATGGATCTATGCAAGTAGTCTGCTCCACAGGCAACGACGGTGAGCCACAAACATTGTGGATAAGCAGTGATGTCAACGCTGCGGCGGACGCCGCTGTAGGGTCGGGTAAGAGGAGACGAGGCCGCCTACCAAAGAAAAGTAGCCCGGCTCCAAAGAAAGACGTGGCCAATCCCTCACAAGATGTGGAACGGGCCGTCCGTCTGAAGAGGAAGAGGCGAGTGCGTCATCGAAAGAATCCTCAGCCCGCTCCCCAGCAACCTCCAAAGGAACCTGAAGGCGGCGATGCCGTCATGACAGACGTCAATCCACCGCAACCACCTGATAGATCGAGCGAGCAACCAGTTGATGCACGCGATGAGACGATAGTTCGCCGAAGGGGGAAGGGCCCTCCCCGCCAGCACCCTCCAACTCCTCCCCCGCCAACAGGCGAGGTCGACGAAGAACCGACTCCTGTTAAACGAGGACGCCGAGGGCCCCGCAATAAAAAGCCGTTGGGTGACAGCGAAACTCCGTCAGTCACCGAAAAGCGAACTCGAGCTCCCAGGCCTTTCTTTAGGGGCCGCGGTCGTCAGCGCAACAATAAATCTGCTTCTATAACTGCTGCTGAGGTGGCGCCTGACAGTGCCCCTCTATAGACTGGGATTGGTCCTGATTTGAAGCAGCGTCTACTGGGCATATATCCAACATCGTGTGTCGTTCGCCTTCTCCCTAGACGACATAAGCGGACGCGATTCATGCTGTCAGGTGCATTGATTTGAATAGTTGATAAACAAGCGTACGCCAGGAAAGGTATGCTAACTTTGAATAGTATTTAGAAGGTGACAGTGGGATACCGGTGTATAGTCACGCCTTTCAACCCTTGCTAATCAAGAATGTAGCAGCAAGACCGCCACAAACCACGACAGAATTAAACATATTGTCCGAAATCAGCTTTCAACAAAATACATTGTGGTGAAAGGATTCGGGTGCAACACGTAATTTGCGACATCGTTCCAGAGTAGAGCAAAGAGGAGATTTTATTGATGATTGTAGTAGGATCTCGCCTTCGACAGTGTGTTCATAATCCAATTTTGCGGGTGAGACCCGGGATTCGGGTGGATGCAAGTTCCTATAATGCAGGTACCTGGTACCTGTACCAGGTAGATGAGAAAGGGGTTGCTGTCATGCGTCTTGGATCATGCATCATGCTCCAAGTTCTCATGAGGCTGTAAAGGCCACATAGGAAGCAGAACAATTCTGGAATTGCAGAACTATGAAAATTCAGAACATACAAGGATCAGTACAGCATCTCGAGACTCGAGACCCATAGGTTCTACTAGTACTGTTGTACTACGTGCATAGAAATCAGAATACCTGGTACTGGAGTACTCGGAGTGCTACATAGAGAGACCTCGAGTACTGTCCAAGGCATAAGTTACTGATTTGCGAAGTGCAGGCAAGCGCCAGCTCTACTTGACGGATCCGATTAGAATGCAAGGAAATGACGTCAAGCCGTACCAATCAGCATGCTCTGCCTATGCTACTGTCTTACTGGAGTACTGTATCACCGTAGGTTGTACGTGCAGGGCTCGGTACTGATTGGTACGGCTTGACGTCATTTCCTTGCATTCTAATCGAAACCGTACAAGTATAATGTATCCCACATACAAGTACAATACGCGTCCATGTTACTTCAGTACTCCGAAAAGGTGCAGTTGACAGTAATAAGTACCAGGTACTACAGTACTACAGTACTTGGCCAGCAAGCATCGACCGGGGTCAGTCGTGGGTCGTGGGTCGTGCGTTGTGTGGGTGAACGGAACTTCGGGCTCGGCGTCGAATTCTGGGGGTACAGTGGTACCCGCACTTGTACGGAGAACGGTTGGATCCGGATTCCAGATGCGAACAAAATCTGTCTGGCACAAGCCATGGATATTTGTGCAACGAAAGGCAGAGCGAATCTGATCGACAATCGACGAACAGGAAACTATACGCTTGACGAGGCTTCGTGTTAGGATCATGACATCTCTTCTGAGGATAGGGGCGTTGATAGACTTCAATGAGTGGGGATTTCATATCTTTAACGCGACCATTGGCATGTTGAATGATCCCAGTGATGGCATGTGGGATGATCTCCTCGACAATGAAACATTCATTGACCCAATTTGGAGAAACGACACCTGCGATGAAACGACGGCAGTGGAATTGTACTGGGATGCCATTAGAACGAATTGGCTTCCCGACCACCTACCGCATGCGGTGATCGGGTGCCACTGCTCTGGCGCGTCAACGGGTGTTGCTCGATTGGCTGGGTTGGAAAATGTAACAGTGGTTTCCATGAGTTCAACATCTTACCAACTAAGTGATGAGGACGATTTTAAGACCTTCTTTCGCACCGTCGCGCCCGACGATGACCGCGGTCAGGTTGGAGCTCTTGTCGCTCTGTTTCGATCGTTTGGCTGGGATCGCGTTTCCGTTATCGGAACCGACACACAGTATTCAAGAGATATGGCCACGAAGTTTGGAGAAGCATGGGTTGGATTTCACAAGGCCGAGAAAGGAGAGAATGAATGGACAGGCACTATTGCTTACTCACATACTATCAGTCTCCAAGATGATGGGGACGTGAGCGATGAATCAGTTCTGCGCGGGTTGCAAGGCGTTCCTACAGATACTCCTCTTGTCAATTCCCGAGTTATTGTCTTGATTGCAATTGCAGATCATGCATCCCGAATTCTAGACCTTGCCACTCAAACGAATTTCCAGCCTGATACCATCTGGATTGGCAGCGATGGATGGGTCGGTCGGGTTTCCATCGAGGACGTCCCTGAGCTCCCGCTGCTTCCAGGTTACTTGGGACTCATACCCTTCCACAGTCGAGAAAGCCTACAATATCAGGCCTTCCTTGAGAGATACAATCGCTATCAGGCGGCTCTAGGAAACAGTGCAGTAAGCGACCTCCCAATTTATGCTGCAGAGACCGTTGATGCTATCTTGTCTGTTGTTCGCGCGTTGGTTCTTTTACGTCCGGATGAACGAGATAATGGTACCGCAGTGGTCAACAATATGTACAACACCAACTTCACGGGTGTGAGTGGACGCGTTGCTTTTGATCAGAAAGGCCGGTTCAGGAAAAACCCCCAGTTTGAACTTCAAAATTTACAACAGGATGGTTGGAAAAGCATTCCTGGCGTTGTCAGCCCTGATTTGGCTGACGTACAGAAGTCAAGCATATGCTGGTCGACTGGATGCAATCTCACTTCCGTACCCAGCGACAAGTACGATGTGCCTGAAATCTCATCTCCAACTCCTACATGGATCTACATAGTACTTCCGATCATCGCGTCGATAATTGCAGGGCTGTTGATCAAGTATGTTATGGTTAGAAAGAACATGAACGATATGCAGAAGAAATTAGACTTGATTGACAACATCGACGAGCAGCTCGCACGTATCAACGAGCAAGTTGAGGATGCAAAGAAACGCCAAAATTTCTTGCTGCTCAAACGTGAAGAGTTACAAGAAACACCTGATACATGGTCCACTTCAACAGACATTCTCATCGAGGTTCTTCCCGAAGATGAGCAGTATTGGAGCGTGGCTAAGAAGCTTCGACAAAGCATGGACGACGCATGGATCTCGAAGGTGTGGCGCGTCCAGAACAAGCCGCTGTGGACCTACTACTCCTTCCACAAAAACAGGTTGGCAATGAACAGCATCGACGACACTGAGCTCGCTGTCTGGCACGGCACGTCCTCACTGGAACCGTCAATCATATATAGTGATACGCAGGACGAATTCATGATGCAATTTTCCCGTAAAGGGTTGTGGGGACGGGGTATCTACTTTGCGACCAAAAGCTCCTACTCTCACAGCTATTCATACAAGCCTGACGAAAAGGTAACCCTATATAGCGACGAACGAGAGATGTTTCTTGCCAAGCTTCTCGTGGGGAACGCAGTTGAAATGAACCGGGATGAGAGCCCAGCAAAGGCGGCGGAGTGCAGTGCGTTGACAGTTCCGCCAATCAACCCTGCCACGGGACTAAAATACAACACAGTCACTGGGTGGACAGGCGGTTCGCACATTTGGGTCGTTTATGAAAATGGTCGAGCCTATCCAGATTATTTGGTTAGATACTACAAGGGGGAGCGAGACCCGACTCGTACGCCATACAAATGCAAGGAGGATATGGCGAGACCAGCCGCAACACCACTGAGGCAACGAGGCAGCTTGCTGTCGAAAATGCGCTCGAACGTGTCGACCACCGATGACAATAAGACCCTGCTGTCTCCGGTGGCTAAGACATTTGTATGGGAGTATGAAGATGATGATGGATGGCAGCCTATTGCATCGCAGTCGCAGGCAATCGTTGAATCGGCTTACCTAGCATACAAAAGTGGTGTTTCTCCTGCGAGTACCCAAATGTTCAAGGCCGAGACGTGGACGTATGAAGTTGACTTTGATACCATGACCCAAACGAACATCAATCACTTCAGACATAGGCAAAGGAAAGTGAGAAGAAGGGAAGTTGACGTCGATGTTCAAGTGCCATGATGCAGTGTATGCTGTGAGATGAATAAATAGGTGTTGCTTAAGGATTTGCGTAGCATCAGTTTATTTCGCAGCTTACAGTGTGGCGAATGGTTGACGTGAATCGGAGAGACATGCATTTTTGCACAAGCAACGCATAGGTGTACCTAACCTTGACTCCCTTCATCATTCAAATTGATGGTGAAAAGTTTGCGGATATACTGCGGCATCGCACAGCTCGCCGTATGCTCGTTCCAAGGCCTGGGCCACATCAGCATAGGTTACAACCATAAGCGTTTTGCTGTCGCGCGAAGCCAGAATGATCTGCTCATCTTCGACACAAGCATCCAATTTGTTGAGGGCTGTCACAGCGTGACCCAAATCCATGACTGGATTCCCAGCCGCATCGGCTTGATGGAAAGCTTTATGGGGTAAGAGAGGAATAGGGCGCACGGTGAGCGTTTCTGACACTGTAGTAGCACAGAATACTGGTTGTGGACAATGATCGCACCATAGTCGCGAAAGAGTTTCAGAACGTAGCAGTCGCCTGACTCTATCCATCTACGATTCCTGCCCAATTCAGGGCGTTCGTTCACAAATGCCATCTTGAGTAGCAAACGAAGTGCTCGGCCAGAATCATACTCCGCGCTGAGCGCTGCTTCAGTCCGATCGAGTGTAGTCTGCTGGAGATCCACCTCATCCAACGCATGCTGGGCAATATTATTGGAAATGGCAAAAATAGACGGTGGCTTGCTTGACTGCAGGAGCGACAGAATCAACATGTGCAGCTCGGCACTGCAATTCTGCGCAACGTGCATGTCGCAACGTCGAATTGTATTCCCATCACTATTCTTAGTCACTTCGGTTCCTGTGGCAAGCGACAGAATGAGGCGCCCCAAGTCTCTCATATCTTCCGTCTGCAGGTCTCCAACTTGCTTACGAGATTCAAATTCTAAGGCATCTACAACCGCCAAACAATTGATACGCAATCGAATCCTGCCTTCACCGTGACACAGGATGTGGTTTAGCTGCAAGGTTCGACATGCCATGTTCCCCCCATGAACCGTCCGAATCGCTGCTACAAGTTGTGTGACACAGGACCATATCATCGGCTCGGACAGCGGTGCTGCTCGGACCGCGTCTCCCAAGAATCGTTCTCGCAAGGTTCGCGCCCCGGGGCAATATTGGTGGACAAAAAAGACCGCTCGGTTCGCTACAAAGCATTGGTAGAAGCGAACCAGACCAGGATGATCCAATACCGCAATTCGGGATGGCATCGTCACGGCCGTCAACCACATATCGGTTACGATCTGTGCTATTTTGTGCGACACACTTCTAACGCTGTCAACGCGTCGCAAGCAATACAAGTGCCCATCCTCGCGTGACACAACCTTGAAGGTAGAAATAGGATACCCGAACGATGATCGCACATTTCCTTTGCTTCCATTTGGTACATCCAACGGAAAGGCGTTTCCCCATGCATGTGGGATGGCTTTGTAGCGTGGATCTGATATGTCCATTTCCCGTTGCGATTCAAAGCTTATGTCACGATAGTAACGCCACAGATCATCCGGCAATGCATGGAGAGATCGAATGGCGGGAGGCGGTGGCGGTCCAGCTGGTATGGAAATAGGCCCGGCTTGTTGCCAGCCCTGCTGCACATCAATGTCAGCATATCCCTCGTGGGGCTGGTTGGAGCTCACTAAGTCGGAGAATTGATCAGAACGTTCGAGTCGATAGAGATAGAATCAAAGCAAACAAAGAAGAGTAAGAACTCACCATCGGGCCACGCTGGAGGCTGTTCCGATGGGACTGGCGAAGCGTTCCAGCTTTCAGCTCCAGCATAGGCGTTCAAGAACCCCTCATGACCTCCACCCTGTTCGTGTTTCTGATGTTGCTGCCACGCCGTTCGTCCCGGGGGAGACGGAAGCAGGCCACCAGTTCGGAGGGGGCTCATTTGAGTTACGGGAGACTGGGGAACAGCTGGCGACAGAGGAGCGCTGCCGTAGCTCGCCCCCGCCGCCGCCGCCCCCGCAACAGCGCTGCCGCTACCGCTGCCATAGCTGGAGGTTAAATCACTGGCAGAACTAGATAGTCGATCGGAAGTTAACTTCGTTGCTGCAGAGGAAGGCTTCCATTCCTTAGCTGCCAATGACAGCTGACCAAAGCTTTCAAGTCCATCCATGTCGGGGTTGGCTTCGACAGAGCTGCAACGAGAGAAGGACCAAGCTCTGGTGATTCTTCTTGAACATCTCGAAATGAACTGGATTTGATGTTTTGGATTTTGGATGCCTCCCCCAGCCATACCGCCATACTCCACACTCCACACTGTATGCCAGGTTGTGTTGCAGTTCTTTTTGTACAGTAGTCTACCAGATGTTACCCATTGCTACGCTGTGGAGCATATCATACAAGTACTGTATGTACTGGATTACAAAACACAATATAATTGTATCTGTAGTACTGGTACTCAAGTACGCGTACATGAGGCGTAAGGTCTCAGGGCTCAAGCATATCAGATGAACTGAACAGACAAGGCAGGTTGAACTCCCTCTCGTCATCACACAGCCCTACTAGAGGTTTAAGTAGCAGTACTTGCACTGGATCTTGTCGAACAAGGTGAGCAATGGCAGAAGCTTCTTGAGGGCCCCACTACATAGCAAACCCCGAGGAGGCGACCTCCACTTACACAGGCGACGATTAGAGCGAACAACGCCGGTCGTATCAGCACGAAAAACTTAGTGAGGAATATTAAACTAGGACGAAGTTCCTAATCAATGGTGGGACGAGAACAATGCTCTTCGCCACTATGGCTTCTGGATACGCTGACCATATTCGTCCATGTACACCCACTCTCCAGTTTTTTCGTCGATGAACTCAGTCCACTCCGCATTTTGAGGAATCAGGCCCTCGTACAAGGCAGGATCATTATCAACCCAAGCTTCCTTCCCAATGATATCAGTAATTACGTGACCCTGTGCTTCCAAAACAGTCTCAACTTCCGCTCCAGGTGAAAGGTCCAAGTGCTCGACTTCCACAATGAGAGGAGGTTCTTCAAATTGATGGAGCGGTGGAGGGGAACTGAGGGTCCACTCTAGCGAATCCGTCACCAATGGGACAATGACGTTATCCCCGCCAGCCGCAAGGTTGGGCGTCGAGAACATGCGGATGGCTGATGAAGCAGGCGAGTTCAAGTGGAGTCGAGAAGGAGGTGAGTTCAGCATTGATCCTTACTGTCATGGGTCAAATGTAACGTGCAAACGCGACACAATGGAACACGAACTCTTCTGAGAGAAAAACAAAATTTCGCTACAAAATCAATCCGATTTAGGAGCTCGATCATAAGAGGGAACGCCCCAAATCCTTGATTCTCAATGGTTTCGAACACGAACGGCATTTTATTGCTTCAGCAACCTACCCGCGTTATTGACGATCCGGCGACTAGAACGCACAACGGTGCGACGGATGACAGAAGAGAGCATTGTCAATCAGTTGTGAAGGTATCGGTTGATGAATGTGTGTTCGGGTTGGTTGGTGTGATGACGCCATTTGAGGTACACAGACGTTTGATTTTTCCGACGTGATGTAGATCAAATTCACACCCGGCTGACTCTGACAATCTAACATTTTCCGTTGCTGTACCGTGCTCTGCTGTACACTGTACTTGGAACTGTAGTACGATCGTATGCTCGCCATATCATAGAACGCACGAGTACTGGTGTACTGTACTATCACTACTGTATGCATAGACGGAGGTCTCAACTCTTTGCAGCGTCTAAACATCATTTTAAGGATCAAGCGATGGACATTGGTGCGCTCCGAGGCAAGTGAGCAGGCATTACACACTCGCCAATCCCATAACACCATTAGTTCCGCCTTGTCTTGAATAATGTCCACCCCACATCCCCCTGCGCCAGCGCAACAGGGCATGGAGGCGGAAGTTGAGGTTGAGATACAGAACCCATCTATTGAACAGGCTGGCTCCGCCACGGCAGTCCCTGTTGAGAATGCCACGGAGGAACCAACGGATGAGGCCGTACTAGCCTATCTACGAAAGAAAGGTATGGCACATGCTGCTCATGATCTTTCCAAGCTGCTCAAAACGACAGAGCCAACTAGCCGTGAGAAGTTGGAACTCGACGAAGCGGAGGCCAAGACGCACCGAACAGCGCTTTCGCGAGCCACTGGTGGTGGCTTTGGTTACGATTTGGATTCAGGCTCTCAAATTCCCCAGTGGGGTGTCCCTAACAAAGTAGGTACCTCCAACAAAGCGATGGGCATGGACGAAGCGCGAGCCTTCATCGATTCTTTCGTGGCACTGCAAACGTGGGTTTTTGGCTTGCCAGATAGCGATTTAAGTGGGATTCGATTGAACCCCAAGACTGGTATCTCTCTCCAATCTTTTGTCACTGGCGACGACGTTCCGGAAGATGTTCAAAAGCTGACTCAATCTCTTCAATCACTTGGCCCGCCCTCCACAAAACCTGAACTCTTGTCGGTGACATTTGCCCTCTTGGTACACACCTACTGCGAGCTGCTCGAGGTCGGCATGGAATCGACCGCGCAGTCGATTCTTCGCACTTTTCGGTCGGTATACGAGCCACATTACAACACTGAACTGGCTGACCTGGACAGGTGCAGTACTACTGAAGACATGGTGCGCCTCAATTCGCACAACTCTTCCCACCTCGATGCGCTGGCTCGCCTTAAAGCGGTTATGGTGCAGGTGGCGAATTTCCAGATCAAAAAGGATGAACTCTTGGCCGACAATTCCCCCAACAATGCGAATGCGCAATACGCGGCGGCCAAGAAACGAAAGTTGGCGGAATATGATCACAATATTGCTGTCCTTAATCAAAAGTACGAGGAGGTCGCCAAGGCGGCCACGTCGGCGTTCGAAAAAATGCAAGATTTTCCTTTTTTGCGAAGAGCTCGCGCTGTGCGATGGCAGTTGATCCTCAGTGCTGCCTCCTACACGCTGTTGGCGTCCTTTTTGTCGTCGCAGGACTCTCTATTGCCGATGAACTCTCTACTGCTCAAGCAGTGCGAAATACAAGTCGAGCACCGTGATCCGCTTCCATTCCTTCCTGCTTGTGTTTTGGATGACAATGCCATCCCCAGTAAGAAACGAGCCCGTACGGAGACCGATATCAATTGGGCAGCTCCAATTCAGAATCGGCAGTTGGAAGCAAAGGAAGAAACACATGACGCCGAAAGTCTCAAGGACTTGCCATTCCCGTCGTATTATCTCCAGGAGGAATATGAGTCGCGCAAGGATGGATTACGTGACAAGTTCCGTGTAGAATACAATCGAGCCCTGCTTATGAATGGCTTTCGACGCCTTGAGGCCTTGGAACGGAAGAACGATTTTGACGTAGGAGTTGTTCCCTCTGAACCAGAGACCTCGCTGGATTCTATCATCAACCCGTTGGAGCCATCCATCCTCCTATCGACACTGTGCTCTGGTTCATCCCCAGGTCCGCACTTGTCTCAGGGACGATCGGTCGATGCAGCTGCAATTTGGGAAGAGGCAGGTATTGGTTTGACGTGTGCAAAGCTTTGCCCACCAGATGGGCGCCGTGTCGCAGCTGGATGCGACGATTCCGCCGTTCGCATTTGGTCCGTATTTGACGAAACGAAGAAGAATAGTGACGACGGTGACAATAAGAATGGTAAAGTTCAAGAAGCGTCGATGGTTTTGTTGGGACACAAAAACGGATTTCCTGTATTTGACGTGAGTTGGAACCGTGATGGGCGCACCTTGCTGAGCGCCGGAGGTGATGGTTCCATTCGACTTTGGGATACAATGGCCAAGGGTACTTTTGGAAGTGTGGCCAAAATGAACCAAACGAAGCGCCAGAGCTTGACATCCGGATCGTCAACGACAGCACCTGCTGTCACCGACGAAGATCCAGGCATGCCAGTTCCTGGTTCTCATCCAGAGCCAGCCGGCGACGTTAGCGGCGCTGCGCTAGCCGTGTATCGCGGGCATTCACCGCAATGTCCGATCTGGTCAGTCGCCTTTTCACCGTCAGGGTACTACTTTGCATCGGCCGGTGCCGATGGAACGGGACGCCTGTGGGTGACAGACCGCCCTACGCCTGTTCGCATTTTTTCAGGGCACACCAGTGCTAGTGTGAATACGATAACTTGGCATCCGAATATCAACTATTTGGCAACGGGTTGCGATGATAAAACGGTCCGCTTATGGGATGTCCACACAGGGCGGTGTGTTCGTGTCTTAAACGGGTGCTCGGCCGGTATCAATTGTGTAGCGATATCGCCTTCCGGGCGTTACGCCGCTGGGTCTGATTATGGGGGAGTGATTCATTTGTGGGACTTGGGATCCGGAAAGAAGTTGAAGGAGTTGCGAACGGAAAAGCAACATATCACTCATTCACTATCATACAGTAGCTGCGGGACGGCCCTGGCATCGGGTGGTGACGACTGTGTTGTACGTATTTGGGATGTTCGTGGTGCAGGAACGGACCTTTCCAACAATGTCCTCGTCACAGCAACGACACCCACTCCGACGCAAGTGACTAAGCCGCATCATGCATTTCCTACTCGGCGAACCGTCGTGATGGACTTGCAATACAACAAACGGAACCTGCTGTTGGCTGTGGGAAAATACACTACGCCGGTGCCTCTGGTGGTCCCAATTCCATATTAGTTTAACGTTTCTCTTGATATGAAAGGCATCTGCCACATTATTTACGTCTGTCTTTTGGTCCCCTGTCCCCTTTACGTCTCGTGCTGTTCTTCGTTGAAGAAACCTTGATGCTTCAGAGCATCCATTTAGTGGACTTTTGTGCTTTGTGCGCTTATTTGTAGACGCCGTGGGACGCGCATAGGAGCTGTAGGGATCCATGTCCCATTTTTCTTCTAGTCACAAGAGTGGCTACCAGACAAACATCGATCGAAAGAACGCTGGTTACGTTCAGTTTCAACTTTCTTGGGTCGGAATCGCTTTATGTAATGGACGATTGGGATGCCGCGCAATGTGTTGCTGCATTGTTGTTTCCATGGCTTTTAAGAAACATTCTTGAAGAGGCTCCTCACCTTTCTGACAGTTCCACCACCATTGCTGCATTCCCACTAGGACAGTGTCCACATTGAGCGGTTCACAATCATCCATGTTGAAGGCCTCCAGAGCCAAACGAGCACATGGCAGACCCAGAGACGCTGCTTGCCGTTTACTTCTGTTCGGTTGAATTCTTCGATCAACCAACAGACCAACCACAACGTGATCCGGCGGTTCCTTGGTCGGGTCAAGCGTTGCGTCAGCATCTGGTGACAGATAAACGAGATCCTGAGATGACAAGGAATCTAGACTGGCAGTCGAGAATGAAACGTGGGTTGGCAGGCTTCCTTTCAGCAACTGCTTCATTCGTTCCTCTACAGCAGTTCGGCATGATTGGTCACAGTCACATATCACAATTTCCGCCAAGCTGTCCATGGACGATTCGCCTTGCCAAATCAGAAAATTGACAATTTGCTTAGCAACGGCCAACACCCTTTCACGACGAGGCTTCGCTTCTGATGGGAAACCATAGCCCGCATCACAATAGATAATCTTCTTCCTCCCTCCCACAACCAACTTGTTGGTAAAGTCAAGGGTGAGGTCTTCTTGATCATTGTCCACCATTCTTCTAATTTGATCCACCACATCTCATTGACGTCACGAAATGTGGAATGTATTCATCGAGCTGGTGGCGTACCAGTACTCGAGTACAGTACACGTGGTATGATACTTGTACAGAGCCTTATTAATGCGGAGTGCAGTTGGTGTGTGGAGTGTGGAGTAGCACTTGCACTGTACAGTCGAAGAGGGGAATAAATTTGGTGGGTTACGTACTGTATGTAGAACGAGGTACTGTACTTGTGGTCCAGCACACAGCACAATACTGAAGCATTGGGTACTTGTTCTGGGTACAAGTGGACTAAGTAGACCAGCATAGGCCATCGATACAGTCCATTGGGGCGGCATTTTTTCGTGATCTCACCTCGCAGTGGATCATGACGAATGCGACTCAAGGCTGAAGGTAGCTCTTGGATAATGTCAGGCAAACTAATCATTCAAACATGTGATGTGACGAACGTGGACAATGATTTCAACCGTACAGCAAGGGCATTTGGCTTCATGGTACTTGGCGAAACCCATGACATGATGAGAAAATCGCCGCTGGACACCACAATTTCTTTTCGGCAGTTTGCAGTCAAATCTTGACGCGCAATGTGGATGTTTCGAGACGGTCAGCATGTCCCACCAAGGTGTAGAATGGATTTGTACGTGCTAGTGCAACATCATGATTGTTATGTTGGTGCCACATGACTGGCATCGGCGTAGTGACAGGCTTGCAATCGTCTTGTGCATACTTCCAGCCCCTGTTGCAGCATTTTCTGTTGGTTCCTTGATGGCAAGGTCTCCAGGTTTGGATATCCCGATTTCACAGCATGTAAGACGTCTACTTGTCGAAGCAAGTGCACGGTGGGAAACGGGGAACGAATGGTAAAGTCGGCTGGATTCGGGTCATCGCCGTGGTATCCATATGTTTGGTGAGATGCTTCTGGATGAAATAGAACGAGTTGAACCTCGTCAACGAATTCCTGTCCGACGGCTTCTTCCTGCAGCTGCCACGACAGGCGAATAAAGTCTCGAAAGTCCGCGGACCAGGGAGCATACTCAAAGACGATCAGAGTCGTTTCGTGAGACGGTGACGATTCTGGACCAACCAACTGTTGGACTTCGGTTGATACCACTTCCACAGCTTCTTTGCTATTAGTAGCATGCGAGGAAATGATTCTCATCAGCGATGGGTTCTGAAGAAAAGGTGGTGCAAAGGGACAAAGCTTCTCGCCGATCACAACTGTCTCAAACCACCTTTGGGTAGCAGCAATTCGACTATCAGCAGACGAACAAAATTGGCGCTTTCCAATTCGTTGAAAGAAAGCGCTGCCCAGGCAACGAATGGTTCCACTCATGGCGCGCACAGAGTCGTGGTCGTTGTGTTGATTGGATATAGGGATATAGGAGAGTTGCTCGATCTTTCATGGGGGAACGAAAGCGCAGTTGCGCGCAATAAAAAGTCTAGCACGCGGTTAGAGTCACGAGTCACGAGTCACGAGTCATGAGTGACTGATTTTACGCGCCAAAATATTTTGTGATTTTTGGGTTTGAAATTCTCCCTCCATCCCTCTACTAGCTAGGACCGCAGCTTCACACGCTCAGACCTCAGACACGTCCACCAACTTAAGTCTGCTGTACAAGTACCAGGTACAGTGAAATATACTCACACACACACCCTTTCGACAACCATGATGGAGACCATCCCCCGTCGTCGCGTGACACGTACATTCAAGGCACGGGGTTTGACCCTTCAAGCCGCTGCCTTGGAGGGTATCATGAGTGTGCTGAGTCGTCAAGAAAATGACGTCGAATCTGTATTCACCGCAATTCTGGAGGGATGCAAGGAACGGTCAGGGGGTAGCCCACTTGTAACAACCGATTTGTTGGCGGAGGTCGTGGCTGACTTGACACGAGATGCCAAGGATGTCAACGAGGAAGCTATGCAATTATTGAATGCTTTCGAAACGCCTCGATTGTCGTATGATGCCATGCGAAAGCAGTTTTCATTGAAGATCCATGAAGAGAGATCACTGTTTGGCGAAGCGACGGATAAGGTTAGTGTTGCGGTTCATTGATTTTATCTTGCATCGACACAAAACGAACTTACCCAAATCTCGAATCCAGATTGACATGTTTGCTCAACGATACGCCCTCGTCCAACAACGCATTCTGAAGCAGGATGTGTTTCGTCCCAAGCTCGTGTCGGCCGATGGTCGGCAAGCATCTTCAGACGGGCGTCATGTGACACACAACCTGACTCCCATAGAATCCTTACTCGGACGAGCGGGAGTTCGATTCATGTTGGGTATGATTGTTCAGGTCGAAGAGGGTCAATTCTACTTGGAAGACAACACAGCACAAGTCCCATTGGATGTAAGCGACGCGGAAATTCTGACGGACGGATTCTTGACAGAGCATTGCATTGTTTTGGTGGAAGGTGAAATGATTGATGGTGTGCTGTATGTCCATCGCATGGGGAATCCAATTGTTGAGACCAGAATGGACGCAATTAAGGATATTGGTTTGTCTGCCACAGATATCTTTCAATCCATGTCAACGTTGGCTGAGTTGGAGGATATTCGTCAACAGGAAGTTTTGAATGGTCAAGATGGCATGTTGGTGGTACTGAGCAACGTACATTTGGACAAGCCGCAAGTGATGGAAAAGTTGCGAACATTGTTCACTGGCTTTGCTAATGCAAATCCTGTTTATGTCTTGATGGGGAACTTCATGTCATCAGGTTCATCCGCCAAGGAATTGATAGGATACTTCGATGAGCTCACCAATCTCATTTGTGAGGTTGAAGGATTGGCACAAGACGGCCGTTTCATCTTTATTCCCGGCCCACATGACCCTGGGTTGAACGATATTTTGCCTCGACCTCCTCTGCCAAAGTATTGCACACAATCATTACGTCAGAAAGTACAACACGCCACCTTTGCGACCAACCCCTGTCGCATCCGATACTTTTCGAAAGAGGTGGTCCTGTATCGCAATAATGTTACCTTTCAGTTGCAACGATCTGCGCTGCTTCCACCCCGTGAGAGTGGCAGTACCAGCGTCCAGCACGCAGTCAAGACCTTGCTCGATCAAGGACACTTGTGTCCTTATCCGCGTCCAACGTATTGGCAATTTGATCATGCCATGCGTCTGTATCCCCTGCCCGATGCTTTGATTCTGGGAGAGCGTGTCGATCAATTCTACGAGAACTATGCCGAGTGCGATGTGGTTAATCCTGGGAACTTTGCCAACGACTTTGGCTTTGTGGTTTATCGACCGATTTCGTCGACTGATGGTACAACCACAACTAGCGACGTCGAGTTCAGTCAAATTACGAATTAATGATTGCATTAGATCTCTTCATTAGCCGCAAGCTAAAGCCATGTGCCGCAGCACCATGTCAATGCGCACCCATAGCAACATTGGCATCCGCTTGAACCTATTTGGAACCTTTCACCCCAGGCGACAGGACCGTCGCAGCATCGGGCTTTGCGTATCCGAAAGGACTGATTGTCTTCATTTTTTGCGCCTTTTTCCGAGAGCTCTTATCCATGGTATGCGTTCGAATGACAAAGAGAATCATTTCAATAAACAGCATAGCAACACCAGAGATGACTCCAGCAATTACACGACGAATATCCACTTCGTGCGGACCGAGTTCCACATGTGGCGATGCCGATATCCAAGTAAAGATCTGGCCAGCGAAGAAATACATGAAAACTCCAAACGAAATGGGAGCCACAATCATATTGAGACCGACCGAAGCAGCATAAGTCATGCTCTTGACCGTAACGTCGTCAGCGACGTAGGTATCAATGTTTCCAGTCAATGCTTTATAGCGAGATTCTTCAGCTCGGAGGCGGAGGCGATCCATACGCTTCTGAAAGCGACAAGCTTCCTCTTCCGTCTTGGTGGGTGGAGATGTGGGAGTTGAAAACACAAGCTTTGTCGACAGTGCAGCGCTCAAATCTGACGGATCCTTCAACAAGGTTGTGGCCGCTCGAATCACCTCCAACGGGACCGCATGGGTGTCCTTTTCACTAAGAAATTTTTCCAAGACAGCCACGGCCTCATCAGCAGGCATGCTGTAGAATGTCTCCCCCTTCGAGTTGTCTCGTTCGTCAACCGCCTTCGACAGGACCTTTCGTAAGGCAGGGGTCAATTCAATACCTTCCAAAATCGTTTTGGACGCGTTGTTCTTCCGTTCGGGCATGCCCCAAGGCCACTTGGAAGGCATTGTAGAGCGATTGGTTGTGAGTGGGAAGGCCAGAAAACGGTAGAGGCAACTGTTGGCTGTTGGTCGGCAAAGGTGTGGGCAGGCCTTCACCTCGTCGCAAGTCGGAAATGAAATTCTGCGGTTACAAGTACCGCTGTCCGGCGATGTTGGAAAACAATGACAAAGGGTTTCCACTGCATATAGAACAATACATCGTACACACACATATTTACTATACAAATGGGACTTGTATGAAATACAGTAATCTATTAGATGAAATACAGTAATATTAGGACAGTATTGAACTCCAAGTACTCGTACCCTATGCACACAAGTTGCAAGCCCTCGCGCACTTGACGAACGGCACCATGTTCTTGTACCTGGTGCTATCCATACCTGGTATGCATATGTCATAGTATCTCAGCTAAGAGGAACCACGCCAAGGTTACGATATTGTTTTCTGTTTTCCAGAACGTCAGGTCTGTTGCATCTTATGATGCTGGTCTACAAGTACCGGTCGTCAAGTTATTCAAAACGTTCAATTTCTCCAGCGGCACGCTTCAGAATGGCCTCTGCGATGGGCTCGGTGACCCTAGACTGTTGCAAACGCTTCTTCGTCATGTTGCGTTGCTCCATCAATCGCTGCCTTTGTTTTGCAGCCCATTCATCCGCATCCTTGGCCATTTCATTGATACGGTCAGGTGGCAGTAAGTCATGGACGTCTCTGTGTAACTGTAATAGTGAATTTGTCATTTCTCCCAAAACCATGGGGTCCGTTTCTCCTTTTACAGCGTCGCCTAGGGAGCTTGCAATATTGTCGACGACCAGGACAAAAGGGCGAACATCCAAAGTTGGCATCGCGTCGATAATCTCGGACAAAAGACTCCTTCGCTGTTGTCGAGTCTCCATGCGAAGGATGTACCATATGTGTTCAATGTAGCGATTGATTCCCTTGGCAATCTCTGCGTATACACCTTGTTGAACAATCTGCAGGACCATTAACCATTGATTGTGTTCAGGATCGTCCAAAACTCCCGCACGAGCAAGGCGCCCCTTTTCCTCGGCAACCGCATACTTCATATAGGCTACAAAAACGTCATCGAACAATGGTCTCATATCGCGGACCGCGTCTGTCAAGGCGCGTGCAGTTTCTTCCTCAGTTACAAGCGACGGATCCATGGCAACCTTACAAATCGACCGGATTACTTCAATCTGCTGAGCTTCCAATGACGCTCCGAGGGCGCGAGCCTCCTTGAGCAGCAGTTGCGCGTAAACCACCAATTGACCTAAAATCTGTCGTTCCCGCTCGTGGCGTTGTTCCAAATCAGTTCGAGCAGTGGAGTTATCAGCATCTTCATTCAGGGCCATCTCTCTGTCACGATCGGCCATTTCCGTCAAGTGCTCTTTGAGAAGATCAACAAAGTTGTTAGACAACAATAGATCCTTGTAGTTCTCAGCAACATCACGGAAACGTTCGTCAGGTTGGTATCGTAGTTCGTCGATAATGATGGCAAGCCTAGAGCGTTCTGCCATGTATTGTACAGGATCGTTCAAGATCCCCAACTTGACTCCTTCGGCGACCACAGTCTTCAGATTCAAAACTTCTGCGTGAGAGAGAGGCCGGTCACCCACAAAGTAGTTGACGGTAACATCGTCCTTCCCTGCACTCCCAACTTGTTCCTCCCGCATTTTCATAATCACGTTGGCCGCAAAGTTTGCTTGTTTGACGGCTTCATCGAGCTCCTTCGGCAGTCTGATCTTCTTTCTTCCAGGCAACGCACCAGGCCAATTGACTGCGGATTCGGGATCAACATTGGGATTGTAAACTTCAGGGCCAGAGAGAACATCGAACATCTTGTTCTTCTTTGGACCATCCTTGTCTTCGTCGGGGTTACGATTGATTCGAACTTCCAGTTCCGCAAGCTCGTCGTCGAGCGTTCGAGCATACGACGAAATTGTCTTCTCCTGTGTCAACAAGCTGTCGACTTGTTGATTTTGCTCCACTGTGAGTTGACGTTCATCAACAGAAGTCAGTTCAATCCGACTTTCCGCTAGTCGTTCTCCTGCTTGAAAGATGCGTCGGAGTTCTTCCTCTGCACTTAACTCCTTAATAGGTTTCGAAACAAGCTCCTCAGGTTCGGCGATGTCCACCTTGAAAGCTCCGACATCACCTTTGCTGATTTCCTTAAACTTTCGGCTTTCTCGTTGCTGCTGTTGCTCCCTCAGAAGTTCCTTAGCTTTTTCAAAGGCTCCCGAGACAAAGCCAGAGCCAATTTCTTCTTCCTTCTTTTTCTCCTCACCGAATTTTAACACCTCCCTTAGCAATTCTTCCGCCGTCATGTCTTGGCCCGATTCTGCGATATCAGCCATCATCCGTTGGGCTTCTTTAGCCTTTCGAATTTCTTCTGAATCTCCTTCTTTATCTATCAGGTCCTCATGGTTGATGGCAGATAGTGGGGGTTCAGATGGCTTTGAGTCAACATCCTCGACAACCTTTAGATTCAGTTTACGCTTGGAGTCGACCACAGTCGAGCGACCTTGCTTTTCAACGAGGAATTCGGCATCGACAACGTTCAATGACGGTGCCATTACGAGAGACTCATCGTCCGTTTGCCGACTCTCTTGGATCACTTCTGACACGTTCGCGGACGAACTTTCCTCTAGGCTGTTCGGTGCCTGCAGTTTGGTATTCTTCCTCTTTTTTGGCGATGAAATTGTCCAACTTGGTCCGGCTAATTTTCGTTCCGCATCGGGTGGTATTCTGGTTGAAACTTTTGGGCTGTCCCAAGATTTTTGACCAGGTCTTGCATCATGCTTTTCAACCTCCTTATCTGAACTAGGTGTCCGTTTGCCTTGAGCCATTTTGGCCTTTCTCTTGCTGGCAACCATCCTAGCCGCCTCCACGGCATAGTCGCCACCGCTCCCTGCCGTTATTTTCATTGGTTTGTCAGCTGCCGATGAGTTTGTTTCGCTACAAACATCGTTGGATTTGACATTATTGCTATTTTGAATACCTCGCTTTGGCTTCGTCGTGTTTTGTGTATCAGAGTCTAAGGTGTCGATAATCGACTGCGAGATCTCCTTCCTCTCAATCGTCGCTGTAATTGCATTTTCTGTAGAAGTTGATGTATCTTGTGTCCGTGACCATTCGTTGTATTCGTCCTCCTCGGCATCGTGCCTCGAGATGGAGACCCATTGGTTAGCGGCAGGAGGTTGCGGTGTGGCTAAACCAACAATTTTACCCGCCGAAAATTGATCTAGACCACGATCCAGAGCTTTCAGAATCTTTTTTTCCGAGTCTGCAAATAGACTGCTTAACATGGGCGCATTTATGGTTTTGCCCTTCTCCTTATGAACCGCCACCATGGCCATGGAGGGAAATGCACCGTCGTCGCTTTCTGCAGTATGAATTGGCACGACTTGGACGGACAGTCTTGTTTCATCTGCAGTCGACGACAACGGCGAATACCATGAAACGACGTTGTCATTTCTGTCATCTTGAACAGATTCATAGGTCATGGGTAGATTAGGTGGCAAACGAAACTTGTCTTGCAGATATTCGACGAGTTGAGGCAGAAAGAGATAAGGTTGCTGGTCAGGCACCGGCCGAACCACTTTGGAAAATATGACATCCGTTTTCGATGATGTGGGCCTTGCGGTATGAAACACTTGAGTGGCACGTAGCCGCCATTGACTGCGAGGTGCATGGCATGAAAAGGCATGCAATCGTGATGGAAGAAGGAGCATGGACAAGACAACGACCGCTGAAGCCATCAACAGACCATTCTTTGTCGATTTCCGAAACATTATTTTTGGCAGCATGACTTCAGAAAGGGCTGTCTATGTGCACAATGCCAGATAGTGATAAGAAACAATGGGATGCGTCGCTTTACCACCTTGATGCCGAATTTCGTTGACGCTTCGTCAAAACGGATATCATTATTCTTCACACTTTTTTTGGTGGCGGCGACGGTGTTCTCCATTCCACCCACACACAGGCTGATTGGTCGTGAATCATTCGATTCGAAATGAATTTGAAATGAGTCATGAGTCAGTCACGAACGTTTTTGAATTCCTGGCGCAACGCGTACTGCAGTAGGATTCCACGATGTTCCAATACTACCGTTTGTTCCACTTGGTGCCCAGGAGGTTCCGGAATTCCTTCTACATAGTGTATCGTACTCCGTACAGGATTAGTAGAATTTGTCAGTGCGTATTGAAAATGTCTCAACCTCCAGATGTCAGCTGTCTGCTCAGGGCATTCTGCATGGTACTCGCAGCATAATAAGACTGAATCACCAGTCACTGTAACTTCAAAGATAATCGTCGTCATTGTTGTCATTCTACTTTGCGGTGGTTCTAAATTTGATGCTGACAGCACATAGCAAATGAGAATCCAAGACGAATCACAGTGATTGAAAGGCGATCGAAGACTGAAGCCCATTCAAACAAGTGTTTGCTACTGGCAACGCATTGATTGATTACTGTCAGAAATGGATGACATCCACGATTCTGATGCGGATTCATACAATCGTCCGTCGTACTTTCGAACGGCGGCAGTCACACTCAAGTATGGCGATTGCTCCCCAATGGTCACGCATTTGCACCTGACACCGCCCCACGACATGTCACCACCAAGTCGCGCTCGGAATCAGAGTCGATCCAAGTCTTTGGGATCGGAAGCGGACTTGTTGTTGCCATCAATCGCTCCAGTCTTCCAGTCAATACCGTCTGGCCTATCTCCGGTACGGAGCTCTCAACTGTTACAGGTAGCGGATGAAGATGAGAAGCCCGAAGAAGTTATCCCGCTCTTCATATCAGCACTGTACGGACTTATTAATGCCTTTATAGTGCTTCCTGTTCTCATGAGTTTCGGGAGCATTATCTACCGCGACGAAGCGTTTGCCCCCTACATGCCCGTGCTGGTGAAACTCACGGTGGTTTCAGGTATGGTTCATCAACTCTGTTTCAGCACTTTCTCCGGTTTACCGTTCGCCGTTGGTCAAGTGCAGGACGCGGGCCTCATTTTCCTGTCCAGCATGGCCGGAAGTTTAGTAGAGTACTGCAGATCGCGCAACCAGGACGACGAAGTCATGTTGGCGACTGTCACTGTGGGATTGAGTCTCGCGACCGCGTTGTTGGGACTGGGGCTTGTTATAATCGGGAACTTAAGACTGGCTCAATACGTACAACTCCTCCCTACACCAGTCATTGGAGGGTATCTGGCTTACATTGGTTTCTTCTGTGGATTTTCTGGGTTGGCACTCATGGCTAATGGTGGAGGGAGTACGCTGTCAATGCCAATCCTTTTGGAGCATTTCATGCTGGTTCTGCCAGGATTGGCGGGAGGGATCATGATTTACGTTCTTGTCCGTCACCTGCGGCACATGTTGGTGCTCCCACTCTGCATTGTCTTCCTCTTGTCCGCCTTTTATCTTGGCCTGATACTCACGGATACGACAGTTGCAGACGCTACAGGGATTGGTTGGATTCGTCCGTCCAAACCACCACCGGCGTGGTACGACACTTGGGATTATTTAAAACTTGACAAGGTACTGTGGGACGCCTTTCCTTCGCAGATCCTGACACTGCTGAGTATGATCTTCGTCGTCGCACTATCTAGTTCCTTAGATGTGGCAGCGATCGAACTTGAATTGAATGAACCTCTCAATTACAACTCGGAACTCACCATGGTGGGCTTGTCGAACCTCATGTCCGGATTGACTGGCGGCTACACGGGGAGCTACATATTCAGTCAGACCATCTTTTCGTTGCGGGCTGGGATCACCTCTCGAACAGCTGGCTTTGTTTTGGCAGGCTGCGAGTTGATCATCTTGATATTGCCGATACCAATACTCTCTTATCTACCAAACTTTTTCTTTGGATCTTTACTAATCATGATAAGCGTTGATCTCATGTGCGAGTGGCTCTGGGAGGTGCAATTTAAGCTCACCAATGCCGAGTACTTCGTTTGCTTGGCAACCTTTGGGCTCATACAATTCGCAGGAGTGGAGTACGGTATCATCCTGGGAGTTCTCCTCTACTTGCTTTTTGGCAAGCTGGGCCTTCATGTTGGCATCAAGGCAACGGACGATAATTCTGGAGAAGTTGTGCAACCATCTGTGAGCAAATCAGTCCATTCCCCGAACGCATACGGGGCTACTACTAATTATGATTAGTCCAGTTCGTACTGATGCAAGAACGTTTCGGTCAAGGAACGATGCCTGGTTTATGGTTGCTTGCCTTTAAAAACATTCGCTGCAAGACTGACGGACAATCGTTCATCAACGTTGAATGAAATGATTGATAATTGTCCCCAAATGTACATGACTAGAGAATGAATTTGAAGAATCACATCTGCATGTGCTATTTACGATAATTTGACAACCCATGGTTGAAACACTTGTTGATGAATTGATGTGCGAGTCAAAAACTAATAGTAGGTCAGGTCATAAAGACCTGTACTGCCTCTGCTTAGCACAGCATTTCTTAGCCCGTCAACAAAGTTCTCCAGTACCAATAACTAGTGTCGATTCTTACTTCTTCTCAGTCTCCTTAGTCTTTTCACTGCTGCTCTCCTTCGCTACCTCTTTCGTCTTGCCTGGTGCAGGATCTTCCTTCTTCTCTTCACCTGTTTCCTCATGCCCGTATTGAATTTTGTTGTTGACTAAATCATGAAGCGCAATAACGCTTCGAATCAACGCCGACAAGTAGATTGCCATATGCATATCATTCGTCTTTACTAACATGCTGCGGACCAAATCTTCTGTATTGAGATTCGGGAGTAAATTGAGAATCGTTTGCATGTTGGCTGAAATTTCAGGGTTCATTTTCTTCTCGCCACGCACACAGGCTTCCAAGTATTGTTGGCATTCCACAAGTTTTTCTGCCAGCGTCGCCAGACCCGACATTTTCGCCTTGATGAGAGAGGCCACGGTTGAAACGGTTGGATCGTTGATTTCTCGCAACAAGTGTTCGACGCCCACCTCCTCTGCCTCCATGGCACCAATGAGTGAGGGGACATGAGCAAATTGACGATTCCGCTGATTCGAATCGTTGCCACTGCTAACTTCTTCAACGACCTTGTATGCCGTCGTAGGGATCGACTGTCGATTGGGTCGGATGTCAATGATGCAAAACACGGGACTGTAGGGCGAACCAACTGTAAATCGTGAGACTAAATCATAAATCCGGAGATCGTTTGGGCGGATTTGGGGGCCTGTAGAGTAAAATCCAACCACACGCTCTTTGGCATTGACCTTTCGGAACATGATGAGCATGTTCTCCAGATAATTGTGATCCAAGTAAAAGACAGCCTGCGAGAAGGAGATGAGCGTACATCAGGATTTGGAAAAGCGTTAGTGACGCGTGCACAGTGTTTTCTCCTCCACTTTGCTCGAAAGCCGGGAGCTGAAACAATTCATACTAGGTCTACTCACAGGGTTATTGGAATCTTCCTCAAAGGCACTGCAAAGGAGTTGGTGGCATCAATGTTGCCCCTAGACACACTGCCCAGCAAAACGCCCACCACTCGCTTTTTTGTTCCTCTTGCCACACGATGATAGTGATCTGCAGCTGATAGCAGAACGAGAGGATGGATCGTTACATCAACAATGCTGGTGTTTACGGAGGTCGTTGTCGTTGTCGTTTCATCCTTGGTGGTACTGTCCGCGGTTTCCGTCATGGTTGACTTTGTTTGAACTTGGAACGGTGCAGCAGAGGGCAGTAGTTGGATTAGTGTGCGAGAAATACCAGATCGGATAGGTTCGTTGAGGTTCTTCGATACATTGAATTCCAGATGCCTTGAAGATTGAGCGCCCGTCGACCGCCGACCCGGCGTCAAGTGAGACACCGCGCCTCCACCGATAGGAAGCGGTTTCGATTAGATGTTCGACGTTGTACCAGGGGACAGTACTCTTGTATCCATAGTACCAGTAGTACCGGGTACCAGGTACTAGTACCAGGTATTCACATGGTCTGAGCGGTTGGAGGTCGGAGTCGGTTGCACGTGGACTTCATATACTGAGATACAGAAGTGACATCCAATTGGGTGACAGAGGAGAAAACAGTTATCTACTCCCACATGTACGAGTGAATCCGCCGTGCTCGGCGTCATCACTACATGTACTGGTAGCGTCATGAAACAGAAAACAGATTCCTTTACATGGCGTATTGTGCTTTGTACAGTACGAGTACGTCTTCAAAGTTAACAGGAATGAATGCAGAAGTCTAGATCTGTGTGTATTGAGAACTCGAGAAAAGCTAGTCCAACAGCTGCAACCTTCGCCCACAGAGGGCTGCACTACCTAAGATCTGAAAGGCTCTTCAACGAAGGTAACCGCGATGGAAGGCAGTTCCTTCCCCTTGCACGATGAGTACACGATTCGAATATCACCGCCCTATCAAGATGGAGCGATTGTGCGGCACATAGCATCTTTCTTGACTCTCTCTGACGCTGCGTCAATGGGAGCTTCCTCCCACAACAACCTAGCTCAGGTGGGTAGTTGGTCGTCCTTTGTTAAAACCCCAGAGACACCGGGACTGATGGCTCTGTCGCCAGATGAACATGGAATGGACGATGATGCTGTGGGTTATACCTTCGATGACGACTTAATGCATCAGCGACTGCAAGATCGCCAACGACGCTACGTCACGCAGAAGTTGGCGGCGGCTGTCTTTGCCCACCCGCAATCATTACGTCAGTTTTGTGTCAAGGCCCACAAAGCAGCGACTGATATCCAGAAGTCTAGAGAGTTATCCCCTGAGACACTCAGAGAACCACCCCAACAACCCAACCTATTACAGTTCATCATCAGATCAGTGCTCCAAAATGTTCCACTCTCCGTATTGATTCACTTGTTGGATGCTGTTCGAGAAACCATGTTGGACACTGCATTTGCAGGAATCGAAGTTTCGTTGGACTGCATCAATTCGTTAGTAGACGCCGTCGTGCGCCTTTTGAATCGCATCTGGAATATGCTTACCAACCTGCAATTCTCTACTGCTACTGACGTCTTTGCTAGCGGCATTCAAAGTGTCGCGACAGGAGTGCCCTCCGCTCTCAATCGCTTGTCTCGAGATCATTATGGTATGGTGGACATGACATCCGGAATTGGCGATGTTGCTGCGAATCGAGACTTGATTGAGAAATTGTCACAGATTAACTCGGCCGCACATGTCATCAGTTACCGTGAACGGGAAGACGAGGCCTTGACGAAAAGTGCCAAGAAAAGAGTTCAGAAAATGATGCATTATGAGGTCTCTTTGCGTCCCTTTCTAGCCACAGTCGTGTTGCCGTTGGAAAAGGAAAAGATGATGTCAACCTTTGACAACATTGACTTTCCGACATCACAAACATCATCACCTCTACAAACTCCCAAGGAAGGATGCCCTCCTTCACCCTTTATGTGTACTCCCAAGTCCTTCCCACCGTCACCGGACTCTCGTTTCCTGGTCATGGCCCGTGGGACTCGCTTCACGGAAGATGTCATCTTCTTGGCGAGGGACAAGCTTCGAGTGGAGGATGGCTTAGATTCCGACAATGAGCGAACGCGAGCTATGGCATTGGCTCTGCGAGATGCGAACCGCCTGGCAGTCTTTAATGCAGCAGATGTAGGTGGTGGTATTGTCCTTTCGTGCGGTCAGCATGTGGCCACCAAAGGTAAGAGCGACGCCTATGCCTTGGTGTACAACGAGCAAGCGCCCTACAAAGTTTTTGACTAATTTTGCCACTTCACGTTGTCAAGATGGGAATGTCTTGTATTGTTCAACACGTAGTATGGTGCCAGTCCTACGGAATTGCTACGCCTACTTCGAAATGACAGTACTTCCGCGTGCTGATGTAGCACTACCGACGTCCATGGCAACCCTGTCCATCGGGCTCTCTACTTTGGAAATGCCACTTAATACGTTGGTGGGGGCGTGGAAGGGTTCAGTCGGCCTGTGCACTACAGGCCAAATATTAACAGCAGGTCAGTGGTGTTCATCTTTGGACCCCAACCAGTCTGGCTATGGCGACAATGCCACTGTCGGCTGCTTGGTGCATCTCGACGACCAATCTGCGTTTGAAACTTGGGACGGAGTCATGGTGGCAGCTACAGTCACATTTAACGTCAATGGCCAAATCGTGCCACCGCCTATACATCCGGAGCAAATATCGAGCAAGCTGCCTGCGTTGCACAAATCGACACTACCACTCCTAGTACCGGCGGAAGAGGAGCTCTTTTCAACAGTAACACTGCATAGTCCTGGAACCCAGGTTATGTGTCGCTTTTCTTCCGAAGATTTGAGAGCGACGTGGCGTGAACACGTGGGAGCACCACCTGGTGTGACAGTCTATGCCGTTGACGGGAGTATCGTGTTCAGAAGCGATGAAGGCTGTCGCCCCGTGGTACCTACAGAGGATGATGATGATGACGACGAAGAAGACGATGATGTTGATAATGATGACGACGACGATGATGACACCGTGCAGTAGCTTCGACGTTAGAAGGATTTGCTGATGACTTCGAGGCAATTCTTCTCTTCCGGGCGCCTGGTGGACACGTTACACATGACCTTGAAGCAAATTATTCATGTAAAAGCAGTGAACAAAACATCATGTCCAAGATCACATTAACCATGGCGAAATTCTTGCGGTGCAAATGATGAATCATGTGAAGGGCTCGTAATTCCCTGAACCAGGCGTACGGCTCAAGTTGGAAGCCGCGCTCGTGGAAGGACATGTGAATGGCACTCCCGACGGACATCAGAAGCAGAAAACCCAGTAATGCCCAAAGGCACGCGGCGGTTGAGACGTGCAGCAAGAATTTTGCAAAAACGACAACGGCCAACACTGCCAAGACAAGCGGCCCTTCGTGAGCCAACGACGTTGGTTCGGCTCCCCGACGGAAGGGATTCATCAACGACAGCATCGTTTGGGGGCCTTTACCGCGAGCGTCTCGTTCGCGTTGCATGTCAGGAATGGAATCACCGTAAAAATCATGTTGTGGAAACCGATCTTGATGATGCAACATGTGCACTCGATTAAGTTCCGTGTTCTCAAGTCGGTGTGCTGCCACATGCCAAAAGTAAAAGGCAACCAGTCCGACCATGTAAAATGCTGGAATGCAGAGTAAGGGAGTGTCTGGGCCCGTGATTATGCTAACCACAGTGCCATATCCAAGGACGAGGGAGTACATAGCGACGAGGACGACGGGGATGTTCGTCCATTCGCCCTCCCTTGCCATTCGATGACCAAACCATGTCTCCCGGACAGGGTCGTACGGATCTTCTGGAATGTCTGACGTCCGCGCCATTATAGCTATTGAAATAGAAAAGAGCGTGATCGTGATTGACAGCACCTTTATTTTGAGTTCCAGGATCGGATCGTAGTTCTGGGTAGACAGGGCCAATGTCGTTGCGAACCAGACTGCTGCAAGGATAATTGCAGTGACCAGAAGCATTGCGGGCAGGACAAGCAATTCTGAGTGTTTCTGCCCTTGGTTTGAATCGGGTTGTTCAGTGGAGTAGATCATTTTCTTTAAGAAAAAGTGAGATGCGATAGGGGGATCCTGTTCGTTTCACGACCCAGATGCTACCCTGGTACTGTACCTTACCATACCAGGTGCTACCTGTCGTACTGGTACTATGATATTAAGAGCTCTCGTACAAATTGTACAAGGTCGTATGTCAGAGCGAATTTCTGGTGAGAGGTTCAAGTCGTGCAGGGAAACACGAAAAAACAAGAAGGTTAGCGAATTGCATTAAGTACTATACGACTACGACTCGAGGCTCAAGGGTATCGAGTCGCGAGGTTCGTGATGCTGTGGCTATATAGCCTGCGAACATACGCATCGCTATGCTACGACTCTACTGGTGAGTATATCACGAATCACAGCTCATACTGAGCGCCGGACAGTCTGCTCGCAACATTCGTTTGGTCAGAGACGACCTGGTTAACCAAATCACACCCAAGATTGGCAACTCGCCAACATAGTCATGAGGATAGATTACGACGTGATGAAGCACAACACACCGTTGAAGGCAAAATCCTTTGTGCATCACGTACCAAATCCGGGAAATTGTCAACATCTGCCCGTAACTACATCGAGCAGCATAGAAAGGATAAAGGATACTATACATGGATCAGATGCTCCTAGAGTTCATCTGTAGCCCAAGCATCTATCATAGTCGGAATGAATTTAGACTTAATACACCGAAAGTCCCTTCGCTCCATGAACCACACGCCACAAGGTGACACACCCTGGCAGCTGACGGTCAGTCCCGAATGATTGAAGTCGAGTTAGTCAAGGATGGATTTTCCTTTGACGTATGATACACGCGAACGACTACTAGTAGTACGGTGTAGAGTGTATTGTATAGCGAATAGCTACGATATGCGTACATACATGAGAACAGTAGAAACGTTCATACTTCATACCAATACCGTGATTTTTTGGGCGAGGATCTTTATCACATATATGCATAGGAGTCGATAGTCGATAGACAGATAGTCGATAGTCGATAGTCGATAGTACTCACAAATCCCGACGAACACAAACGGAAAACCAGCAAGTGACCATGTCCAACTACGCAATGAACTCAAAGGTAGAAGCATTCTATCGCAGCATCTTTGAAGACCTTACGGTAGACCGCGAAGAAGCCCAGGAGTTAATTGATTTCTTTCAAGAAGCTAACCCACCCCCTGATACTCTCGTTTCCCTCCGCGCCAGTGCCTTTCGCATCGGGTGCGAGTTCTTGACTGACGATAATGAGACCAATGTGGCAATTCTCAAGGCCATCAATGCTATCGTACATGCTGTTGAGGCCTCTCGAATGCAGTGAGTTGAATTCCCGGTTCGGACGCGCTTCTGGTCCTTTCCCTCATCCCTTGACTAATCCCGTTCCTTCCCCCCGCAAATCGTACTCTACAGACCCAAGCCACTTGATGGTATTGACGGCTTCGAGGAAAGCAAGGTCGACGAGTTTCTTCAGAATATCTTCTCAGATCTTTCTGTTGACCAAGAAGAGAATTCCGAGTTGGCGGCATTCTTTGCGGAGCAAAATCCCCCACCACCTGAGAAGCTCGTCTTTACTCGTTCTAGCGCCTTTCGCATCGGTTCCGACTTCCTCGGGGATGACAACGACAATAATGTAAAGCTCTTGAGGTGCATCAATGTTGTTGTACACGCTTTTGAAACGAGTTGCTTCATGTAAGTGTCAAGATGGTTGGTTGAAACTGTATCTTTGCGTCCCCTTTTTCCACGCATCTCCACTCACCGACATGTCGACGGCAGGTCTCGCCCATATGAGTTGGAGGTCGAGGTCCCAGAGGCTATGTCCATTGCTTCGCTTGGTCTGGATGCCAGTCTTGCCAGTGCAGTCCAGCATATCTGGGATTTAGATGTCAATCGTCTCAAACAAGGCACGGACTTTGTGTTGAACGTTCAGGACGGTAAGAAACCCTTCCAGAGAGGCGACGCCGCTGAGGACCCGCTGTTCACGAGCGTCGATGAGCGTCAATTCCAGACTCGACCAACCTACCGCGCATTCCTTGCCCTCTTGGACAATTACATTGCGGAAACTGGGGTTGCAGAGTCCGTCTCCGATAGTGAGCGCAGCGAAGTCAAGGTTTTTCTTCGAGCTGTCATGGAGACCGCACCCATGCAATTCTGTCACAAGTATTGCAGCGCCAATGCAGAAAACGTTCCCTCCGACAAGGAAGGATTTCTTGACCTGCTGCATAGAATCTGGTTCAAGCCCTATGGTCGCTCTCGTGGAGGTCGCGAAGACTCGTCTGGTTTTGAGCATGTCTTTGTCGGAGAAGTCAAGGATGACAAGGTCAGCGGGTTTCACAACTGGATTCAGTTGTACCAGGAGGAGAAGAAGGGTGCCCTGGACTACCGTGGTTACATCAAGCCAAGAGGTCAAAACGAAGCTGCGACGAATGACGACGACCACATTTTGACGTTGCAGTTTGCTTGGAATGGAGTTGAGAAGGCCGTAGGTACCAGTTTCATGGGAACTTCGCCCGAGTTCGAAATGGCACTCTACACCACTTGTTTCTTGGTGGGTGGGGAAGAAAATCACGTGACCTTGGACACTGGTGTCGACGTCTTCGAGCTAAACATTCGTTGCTACCGTATGGGTTCAATGCAGATCGGAACAAGTTTCCCTGAGGCCCATTCCCATTATGAAGAGTAGACGGGACGTCAGTCACACTTCTCGCGCAGAGGTGGCTATCATCCTAGCTAGCTGCCACCTCGGCTCATCGTTGCCTACATAAATAATAGAAAAAGGGCGTTAGCTTATCGAATCAGAGCACATGTGCTTGGTGTCAACAGGTTGGTAGCATTTCATGCACAGCGGGAGTAAAGACATTGCCCAACATCGCGCTTGCCGAGGGTGCTCAATAAATCAGCAATAGAATAAGTCGGTCACACGTTGTCCACCAGAACCAACCCTATAAGTAAGGTTTTAACAGTTTTCTCTAGGATGTCACGTCTACGTGTATCAAAAGTCTACTACACCGCGTGACCCCGTGGGAGTTCGAGGGAGAGGTTTATGATTAGATTGAGCCGCACATCGGGCTTATGTTTGAGAGAGTCTGCATTTGCTTTTAAAAAGCTTGTCGTTTCTCACCAAGTCAATGCGTTGGCGCGCCTCGAATTCCGTCGCTAGGTGGCATCCGTTCAGCGAGCCACTGTTGTATTGGGATTCCGTCTGACTTGGGTCTTCCATCGGCGAAGGCCGCCACTCTCTCCGGCGAACTACAACCAACACTCATTTTCCAAGTTCATTTAGAGGCAACGACAATATGAATTATCTACTTACTCCTAGCATGAATTACAAAAAAAGGCATTCAAGTTCCACCTAGTCGCTGTCCGCCGGAACCCCAATCATGGCCTCCACCACCCCGTGGTGCTGTAGCACCACCAATACCAGCCACGCCAACGCGTGGTCCTGCATGCGCTGCTGGTGCTACCGGCGGCGCTGGTGGAGCATAGATACCCACACCCATTTGATCAATAAGAAATTGGGGCGTCGTCAAGACATCCTTGCCGTAGACGTGAGGGACCACATCGACCAAAAAGTAGTATATATGGCCCACAATAATTCCGTGAATGATATAGAGATAGGAATTCCCCATGAACAAGGCTATAACTACGTTCACAAATGGCACGAAGACGGCTTTGAAGGGAATACCCCAAATGTTGGCGATGGTGGCGGGGTGACGCTTGGACCAAATGTACACGACATAGTGAATCAAATTACCGCACATGAGCATTCCTGAAATGGGGACAATCATATTCATCAACGGCTGGGTCACCATCATGGTAACGGCGCCGAAAATCAACATGAAGAGGTAGTCCGCCGACCCACCACCCGCGCCGGTGTTGAAGGGACCGCTTGATTCGTATCTTTGCGAAAAGGACATTAACAGGTAAAGAAGCATGAGAGTGGGGAACGAGAAAGGTCCAGCATAGCAGAAGCTCGTAAGAAGACGCCATATTTCAAACCTGTGCTTGACGTTTCCCCAACTTAACACGAAGTTCATGGGAGATACAATGCCCATGTTACCGGCAAAAGTCAGGAGCAGCGTTAAACCGAACCAATATTGAGTCACAATGGGGAGAGATTGGAACCATTCCTACGATCAGAGAGAAGAGATTAGCACAAGCGCAAGACGACGGGATACGTGTGAAGCCAGCAAGGATCCTGCACGCTTGTCACAACTACAATCACCTAGCTCTGCATTTTCCTTGAGGATTCCTGTAAGAGATTTTCTTGCAAAGATGTCGAAGTTTGCCACCCACCCACCTGTGGTCCACCCCCAGCGTTATCGAAGTTGTTTACACGTTCACGGACCATGGCTGATAGTCAAATGTTTCAACGATCGCTATAGGTATCTACAATCTGCAATGAGAAAGCTGATGACCTGGAATCTGGAGCGCTCCACTGCCCCCCTCCCCCCTTTTCAACAAACTCCTATTCTTGTACTGGAGTGTGTCTTACTTATACCTATTAACTTGTGCATTGTACGGTAGAGAGTATTGTACCTGGTATCATACCTGGTACGAGTACCGTGGACACCAGCACCACCTCTCTGGGTCAACTCAGGTAGTAGTACTGGGTACTGGAGGACCGAGTAGGCTATCTCTATCATAGTAGAAAGTCTACTAGAGTCTACAGAAAAGTACGACCTACTCGAGTACCATCGATGACGTGCTTCGTCATTCCCACAAACGGGTCTACGATAGTCTGCATACCGCGTTTCGAAGTTCCAAATCCGTTTTTGTCAAAACAGAGGACTAAAAACAATATCTCAACATCACATCATCGCCTTCAGTGTGTTTAGGATCTATGAAAGGCGTTTACGTTCATCATCATTTAAACACAATCATGCGTCCAGCGCCCTCACACATCGCTCTCTTCCTCATGACCTTTGTGGTTGTTATGATTGAGGGCTCGGAGGCCTTTCTTCCTCACACCTCGCACAAAGTAAGAGCGTTGACATTGCTACGTGGAGGTTCTGAAAACCCCATTAATAGTGGCGAGTTGGTGTCTACGCTGGCGAAACTCGACCAGCAATGGAATATTCAACAATCTCAGCCTCGTTCTCCCAAGAGTCGTTGGACCAAGATCATGCTCGACGCTGAGGACGCCGATGTTGGCGCGGTGGATCCACAACAAGTTGCTGTGAATCAAGGACAACAAGATTTTGTATACCTCCTCGAACCACCCAGTCTTCCTTCGTGTGTCATTGTTTTCTTAGGCGGTGCTGGATTGGGTCAATATCCTCACATCGCATACAATGAACTATTGTTGCGAGTTAGTGACAAACTCAATGCTGCTGTTATAGCAGCACCTTATACGGTGGGACTTGATCATTTTGGTATTGCCAAACAGGCTGGTGAGAAGCTTCGGAAGGGCATTGTTGCGTGCCAAGATGATAAGCAGTATTCTCAAACTCTTCCCATTTATTGCTTTGGTCATTCGCTGGGATGTAAACTGCAATCCATCTACATGGCTGCGACATCGCAGGACTTCGACGGAGTTGGGTTTATTTCCTTCAACAACTTTTCATTCTCTCAAACTATTGGCATGGCTAGAGACTTTGCAGACCAACTTCGACAGGCATCTAACAAGCAGAATGCCGGTATTCCTGGGTCTGCAGAAGGGGTATTAAATCAGCTCTTTGGTCTCGCAGAGACGGCAGTCAGTGCTATCGGTCTTGATTTTACGCCAACTCCGGAAGACATGCGCCGACTGCTGCAGCTCAAATATGCCGACGGGTGGAAACCCAAGACACGACTCTTTTGCTTCGATGACGATACCTTGGACAGCACCCCTGACTTTATCACCAGTTGCGGCAGTGCTGTTTCCGTGTCGTGTTTGCCGGGCAATCACTTGACTCCTGTCTATTTGCAAATAAAGCTGGAGGACTACATGACGGAACTACCAGAGGAAGCACGAGCGATGGCTTCACAAGCTATGGACGGTTTTCAGGGCGTATCATTTGGCAATGAAGAGGAGTTGAATGTACTGGTGGACGAGATGTGTAGCTTTGTCTTGGGAAAACCACCGTCGCGACGACCTGGGACGGTCGATAGCCCACTGATTGAAGGCAACATGGGAGAAGCAGCGAAGAATCGGTAGTCCATGTTGACCGTCATGGATGGAGGATGATTATTCCTCGGTACTAATACTACGATAGCGCAATGTTGGTTTTGCAATACTACCAGTAGGTTTTCACCATTCAAATGAGACGAGGGACCAGTTCCGAAGAACCCGTGGTCGATGTCATTAGGGAAAGTGCCAGCGATTACAGTTCTCTACTTCGAGCACCAGACTTCTATACTCGTGCCACTTGAAGAACAGAATATGAACAGGAAAGGAGAATTTCTAGACCAAATCGCAACTAAAAGTGAAAACAATTGCCGCCTTGACGTACTAGGCTTCAGCTTGCTCGTCGTCGCCATACTCGCGCTCAAGTCGATCCTTCAGCAAAATTCCGTTTATGAGCTTCTTCCAGCGGCGGAGAATTCGTCTTTGCGATTCGTCGTGTTCCTGCTCCAATACATGACGTTCATATTCCCTGTATGCCTCCTTGAGAATTTCCACACTGTGTTGATGCACAACAATTCCACGGATCGTTGGGGTTCGGTTGCCTCCGTGACCTTCGAAGCCCAGCAAACAAGGAGCATAGGGACTGTGGTTTGTCAGACTATGTCATAGAAACGAGACCGGCGAGATAGAGAGCATTGATGGCATACAGCACTTACATTTCCAACTTTTTGGCCACGAGGGCAATGCGAGGTCGATCTACGTGGACTAGCCCTGGGTTCAGCAGAGCCAACTCGATATTTCGATATTCATTAACAGGAATCTTATCGTCAGGACCGACAAATGCCGGTGACCAAGGCTCGGTCTGCCAAAAAGCAAATAAATCATCCATTCCGTCATTTTCCGGAGCGGATCCCACCGCAATCTGCTTCTCGCGAAAGTCTTCGCTGCCGTCGTTGTGCGTACCCACTCCGTACGTTGCCAACGGCTGAAACCCAGTCGGCGTAACCTTCTTGCGCGCTTTGACTCGCTTGATTGGTTTCTCGCCATCCTTGACTTTGCGTCCTCATAAAGCCACTTCTGGCAACCTTAGCGGTACTTACATCACTGCGTCGATAAACGACCTCACCTTTGAACATTCCACAAATGCGAGTCGTAGCGTCAGGAGCCAACACCTCGTGCACACCCAATTGGGATGATAAGGCAAAAACAGAATGACTTGCAAAGCCTATCTTATTTGTAGGCATAACTTCCTGAATACCTGCGACCGTCAGGTCGAGCTTTCTTCGGCAGCAATCTCGTCGTCGATCATACTCCCGTTTGCGCAGACACCTACGTCGTGGTCAACGTCAATGGCTTCCGATGTATTGCGTCCTGACTTATCTCTCCATTTCCTCTGTTTCGAAGATGCACCACCGACGCTGTTGAGAGTATGAATGGTTTCCCCAAACCATATGTGGCAGTCTTCGCCCCGGGCTCTCTGAGATTCTGACCAACTATTTGCATATCTTGGCGTCACATCCGTCAATCGGCATGCCAGAGTGTCTTCGTCCAGCATCAAATGCTCCACGCCCAGGGTGTATACAACCGGCAAACGCCGTTTGAGATTTAGGGTTGCTGCTTTCTTGGTAGCATACCACCGAGCTTCAACAAAACGAGGCTCATCGATCCACTCCTGTTGGATGTCCACGTGTACCCACTTTCGTTTGTCCGAGGCTTGGCACAAAACTTCCACCCACGCCAGAGATGAATTGCCATCATCGGATGATGCATCTTCCCTGGGAGCCTTTTCTGGCTTCCCGTCGCACGACTTGAATCGTTTGGACTTGCCCAGAAACGCTTGAAAAACGTTGACATCCAGCGCCAGAAGTGGGTGGTCCACGTCCAAGTCTTGACGAACGGGATCCAGAACTACCACAAAGCGCGCTCTCCACCCAAGTGATCGGATCATTGCCACCAAGAGTTGTACCTTGTCGGTGTATGTCATGACAGACTTGTCATTTACCAGCTGCGGGTCCTCGTCATGGCTGGTCGATAGATAGGAACAAAGCCTAGTCAGTTTGAGCGGCGTGCTGTCACCATGGCCGAGCGTCTTGGGAAAGGCCTTCGAGCCTGATGCGCATCGCCGTAGGGAGCCATTGCGCGGAGCGCCAGCAGCTGCGTTGGCCCGAAGCTTCGCTTGACGACGTACACTCACACGATTGACGAACTCAAAGAACCACAAACAGAGAGATCGTAACTGTTGAAAGCTTGGTACAAGCGTATCGGTTTCGAATCCAAGAGGAATTAAGCTGAGTGCAAGGTGCAAAATGTTGCGGTTGGAGGACGCCTTGGACAGTAGAACTGCGCGACTCGCTAGCGCCAGAAGGTGTGCTTTGTGAATATTCTTGAGAAGCTCACCCAAGTCAGAAGATAAAGCTGCATTGCGATAAGCCTTCCTGTTTCTCTTCCGACTTGTTTTTCCAGTTTTGTCCCCTTTCCTTCGACCTGGCTGGTCCATCGTGATTGTGACAGGTCTAAGTTCAAAGGCACCACCTTGCTTGGAATCACTTTCGCCGCTGTCGAGGTCATCAACGTCGTCTGCATCCTCCCAATCGATGCCTTCATCGTCCGAAAAGTTTTCTGTGGAGGGAGTTGCAAGAGCGGCAGCTACTGGTGTGCAATCCCTTTCTCGGAACTTGGAATCGTCTTGCAGTGGGGAACCAATGCTTGGAAAAGGCTCTATTAGATTGTGGTTCTCCTCGTCGTTCTCCTCCTCCAATTCGTCTTCCGACGATAAATTCCAGTGAAAACTCATGGCTAGGGGTTGCTAGTAGCACGAGAAGGGAGGTATCTTTATCAACGTTCTAAACCACTTTGTACAGTGCTGTCAAAGTCGGGTTGAAGTACTTCATCTTGTGTTCAGGGACCGTCACCGTGAAGTTGTGGTGGGAGGTCGGAGGCAAGTTCTTTGCATAGTCTGCTCCGCTACAGTACCAGGTATCAGTAGGCAAGTACGGTAGGCAGCTACGCGGATCACTCATATCTCATATGTCATATGTATTACTCTCATACAGATCATAGTGCACAACGAGCAGGATCCAGATGCTGGGCAACCCCAATGGAGCAAAGGTACCTGGTACTCGTAGCAGGTCCTCTCCATGGTGTTGGAGCAGGACAAACCCGCTCTCCACACCATGGGGGAAACAGCCCTCCCCAAGCTACGATAGGGCTTTGTTTCGATGACTTGTAGGAACCAATGCAAGAACAAGTCGTAACTGATCCGAAGTGCAAACATTATGACAGCTGCGACGTCGCAGAAAGCATCAAAAACTACTGATTACTGACCCCCGCCCCCTCTTATATCTAGATCAAGCCACGTTCGTTCCCTGACCGTGTCTCCACACCCCTGATTATGGAAGTTTCCGTCTCTTTTAACAGACGTCCGCAATTCCAACGCTTGCGACGCCCTCATCGTCACCGTATCGCTTCGTGTTTTGTCGCTGAATTCCGAAAAGGAGACTCAAAACCATCGCACTTATTCCCGCTGAACCACAAAAGACTAGATTGACCACTGGGGTGCGAATGGTGTATTCCATCCCTCCAAGGGCCCCTGCAAAACTGGTTCGGTATTGTAAAGGCAAATTCATTTTCGTCAACACCACGCACGATAAGAAATAGCATCCAGTCAGAGCTGCGAGAACCTGTGAATGGATTTTGTAGTGAGCCGAATCTCCTAAAAACCCGTCGGAGGTTCGGGGCCGTTGGATGCAACACCTGCGATAAATCAAAATGAATCGACGATTGACAGCTGATACCGTTCGCAGAAAGCTTCGAATTTGCGACGCGCTCAATATCGCCGTCAGCATTAAGGAGATTCCTTGTGACAGCGTGTTGTAGTCTTGGGTGCTCACGAAATTATGGCCCGTCAGCCAAAGTAGTGTTGAAGTAATTGGATCTTCTTGCTCTGGCTTTGGCCCAATGTTTTCTAGCAGAATGCTCCTGCTTGCCGTGTAAAGTCGGATCAGCAACACCACAGAAAAGAGACAACCGGCATACGAACGAACTTTCCCCCACATTGTTCGCGCACTACTTGCTTGTTCTTGAGCATGCTTCATTTCCAATATGTCTTCCTTGAGTTCCTCAATCAAGGTATCTAGGAATTCAATCTCGTCCTGCAGGGCTCGTTTCCGTCTCGATGACTCATCAGAGTTGAAGTCAGAAAAAGTAATCTTTCCACTGACTGCCCGTCGTCTGGAAACAGAGGAATCTCCAATTCCGGAAGAATTGTGAGAATCTGATTGTAGCTCAGCAATTTTGGACTCCATGCTTTTTGCGGAGTGGCGCAGTTCCATTTCAGCCTTCGCTATAATTTCGGGTCGAACAGACTCCAAGAATATGCCCGACAGACATGAATAAGGCAAAGAAACACTTCCAAAGCCATTGAGCGATGATGAAATGAGCAGTCCAATGGCACATAGCCATGATACGACGGATGCCAGAACATGAGTCTCCCGACTGTGCAAACGAATCACCAACGATCCAAGAGTTTGTAAGAAGAATAAGGTTGTCATGATTCCACAGATTCCACCAAGAACAATACATCCAAAAGGAATTGAGGATGCTTGCAGTTTTGAATGAGGCAAAGTTTTGACACCATGCCGCGAACCATCGTGATGGCTGTTGTTGTTCGTCATGATCAAAACTGGTTCCTTGACAAACAGACGTTGAAAATGACGCTGTCCAATGCGAAGCAATGGAACCATCACGATTCGCGTGCATATGGAGAGGATGAGGAGCGTGAATTGCCAAGTGTAACGAATCCACCACGGAGATTTCCATCGTTTCGAATACTTCTTATCATCGGCATCGTCCTTGCCATGTTCCGCTGCAATCTGGAAAACTTGACCACCGACGCTGCCAGGCAAAATTATGACGATCCCCACTACAAAAATCCAGAGAACAATTGCATACGCTCCCATCACTGTAAGGTTCCCACTCGAACTCAGGACATGTTCCAATTCGTCGCGACTTAGGAAGGCGAGCCAGTTCGATGGGGCGACTTCTATTATCGACAAAGAGAACAACGCCAGCGACAATCCCAATGCCAACCGAACGGACTTGGAAGACTGAACATTATCTTGAATGGGTAAGAAGGTGCCTAGTCCACCAGAGGCTACTAGAAGGAATACATCCATGTTGACAACAACCTGAAGCTCCGAATGCAGGAATGTCGTGCTCGTTTGATGGGAATAAAAGCGCGCACTTTTCTAACCTCCTTCGACGAACAACGAACTTTTTTCCTGTCGCCGCGTTCAGTACTATTGCCTATTGCCCCCGGCCCCCAGCGGTATGCATATGATACCAAAACAATTTATATGTGGCGTGTACTGTACACTATGCTGCAAGGACTACATTACGTTACTCCAGTATGCAAGTGAGTAATCTAACGGGAGTGCACGTACGTTGGAAAAGGGGCAATCCACTGTGTCTTCTTACAAGTACGAGTACCGGTACAGTAGATAGATAAGCAACTATGAAAAACACTGAAACGTCCCTGTGCTTTATTTCCAATTTCTGGCTTTGTAATCGGAGTAAAAGTTGGTCATTTCATTTGCACATGATGTGTATATTGTGTGCATACATCACCATCGCACACTCTCTATTCACATAATTACTACCGGTAGGATATACAGTAACGCCTTGAAAGGTGCATAATAATGTATTTCCAACGCAGTGATGATCGAATTTCGAGTGGTGCACAGAAAGTTCCCGTACCGTGCTGTTTCCCGAAATGATGGACCTCATGAAATGACGAAGAGTTATAGAGTTGCGGTCCTGCAAACGATGCACCGACCCCTTGTACTGGTAGAGCCCTGACTCCTGACCTGTCTGACCATGATGGGCATTGGACGGTAGTTGAGGTCGAGGCCGCGGTTGTAACATGGTACGAAGTAAAAACCATCAACTCAGAATAGTTATGAAGCTGTCAGTCCATGGCGAACAAGTATAATTCATAATTCCTATGCTCACTGTGTCATGGGGCGCCGTTAGCTAGAACAACCAACCCTGGTTCCAAAAGATTCGAACGAAGAGGGTTTCTCCTGTATCATCACCCTTGGTCCAAGGTGTCCACATCATGCTTGGCAACAGGAGCTGGAGTAAATGGGGTACATTAGAAGGGACTAGGTGGTGGTTTCCCATGGCTAAGAACTACCGTAACACGAACGGATGATAGGACTGACGATTCCTCCGTGCTCTGCCGATACGTATGGTACGCTAGTACTTACTATGACTCCATTGTTGCGGTCTGGTATGGACGGTACTGCAGTACACTTCAGTACACAGTTGCGATGCTTCTGATCACGGTGCACCCGGATTTTTATATTGGGATATCAGGTGACGTGATACTGTACATGTGTGTATATATTGGTGAGGTTTTCGTCTCTCAACTCTCGACTACAGTACGACCCGCCTTCTTGCTACCTCGGTTTCAATTGCTGGATCATGAGGCTGTGGCTGACTGTCCTCGCCTTGATCACGATGCAGAGAAAGAAAGTACTTGGTCTCCAGAAACTGTTCAGCAATCAGCGATTAGTACGCACAGCACTTCATTCAACTCAAAACGACCGCAACGGTGCGATTCGACAATCCAAATATGAACAACTTATGGGAGCCACCAAACTGTCGTTGGCGCCCATGATGGAATACACAGATAGGCACTTTAGACATGTGGTCCGTCTCATATCAAAGAGAACCCTACTGTATACAGAAATGGTGGCCGTCAATGCAATATCGCACGAACGTCGCAGCGTCCAGGAGGAATTTCGACGCGCCAACCCTCAGGCCGCTGACGAGGAAGTTCGGAAAGGCTACGATGATTATTACCTGCGACGATACTTGGGTCAAGGTCGCATAGAACCTCTGGAGGGACCTTCGGTTTTGCAAGTGGGCGGGTCTGACCCCGAGCAGATGCGCGACGCGGCTAGAACTGTCATGGACCTGACCGAACGTGGGATATGTGACTATACTGCTATAAATTTGAATTGCGGTTGCCCGTCACCGAAAGTGGCGGGGAAAGGATGCTTCGGAGCGGCATTGATGGAAGATGGTAAGCTCGTGTCGGAACTGACCCAAGCCCTTCACGATGGATGTGATGGTTCGCTGCCCATTACTGTGAAGTGCAGGATCGGCACCGACACAAACTCACCGTTTACGCAATTGGGCTACGCAGCGATAGATGAAAGAGACGAGTATTCCAATCTGTGTCGTTTCATTGAAGCAGTCGCATCCAATGGCATAGTAACGGATTTTTCAGTTCATGCACGACTTGCTGTGTTGACGAAGTCCTTCTCACCAGCCAACAATCGTAAGATACCTCCCCTCAAGTACCATTTGGTTCGAAGACTAGTGAAGGACTATCCAGAGCTTACATTTTCCTAAATGGTGGTCTGGAAAGCATTGCTCAAGCGCAAGTAGAGTTCGATGCATCCCCGGTTTGAAGGGTGTTATGATTGGTCGCTCGTGGGCAGCTGACCCATGGAGCTTTGCAATGGCCGATAAGCTGTTGTACGGCGAGACGGCAAGCGCCGCGACTAATCGACTCAAGTATTGCAAGATTTTGTGAAGCACGCTGACGCTGAAGAAGAGGCTGGAGACCCAGTCAAGATTCGTCGCTTTTGATAAAGGCCATCACCCTCTATTTGCAGGTGAAGTGAATGGCAAACGCTACCGAATCGCCCTGGATGAAATTGCTGCTCTCCCAAGAAACTGCAATCAGAAGGCAAATCGTTGGTGGGATATCCTCCCCTTTCTGAGCTTATAATGAATGCGGCCATGGAAACGCTTAGCGAGGAAATTCTTTTGCGCAGCCCAGAAGAAAGTTATGAACGGTTGCTGGAGCAAGAGGAAACGAGCAGGGACGGGCGATCTCCCAATGTTGCGGAATGGCAAGAGCAAAGAAAACAACAAGACTCGTCTCGGTACGAACAGACCCTTAGCGGTGGGCTCTCTGATGCAGCATAGCTTACAGCTGATCGAATTCAGTAGTATGATACAATTATATCTTATGAACAAGATAAGAACTTAACTATCAAATTCACGATGTCGTCGTCATGATGCTGTCGGGCCCGTTGCACCTCGGATCTGCGATCCTGGCATATGAACGGAACTTTGAGTCAATGTATGAATATGCAGGTAGTATGTACTAGACGTTAGAAATATACACAAGTCACAACAGCGGCGCTAGCGTGGTGGCCGCCATCACATGATTTGTCTATCCTCTGATCAACTCCAATTCCGTGTTGACTTGCAAGGCGGTAACGATGAAATTTTCCAACGCTTCCACGAAGGAGTCTCGGGTCAGACCAGACACAGGACACGAGTAGCACAGATTCATTTCATCCCCATTCAAACCTAACGTTGAGCCTCGTGTCGCGTGCTTCATATAATTCAACTGCATGCACTTCTCTAGAATTGCTCCACGATCGTCCTTCCGTCTGAGACCAAAGACCATCGAGTAAAGAAACACAGAGTCGCTTTTGTCAGGAACTTCAATGACAATCATGAATTGATTGCATTGGAAGTAACATATGCCCTTGTCGCAGAGAGACAGCTCCTTGTTCACTTGTTGACCCACGTATTTGAGAACCGAATTCATGATTTTACGGTTCTTAATCGCACAGGAACGCGGAGATTTTCGGGCTCGCTTTTGGCTCAGCTCCTGACTCGTCGTTTGTATTACTGGCCCTGGTGGAGCCATTTGCGTTAACAATTCTTGCGACGAGCTGCTTAATGTGTAAGCATAGTCATGAGCTTGTTGTTGGGGGCGAAAGACATTCATTCCTGCCGTTAGACCTCAAGTTCGAAAATCTCCACGTTATATGTTTGTGGTTGTTTTGTGAAAACACAACTCCTGAGACCTACATATTACACATACAACATATCCACGTACAATGTACGGTACATGTAGTAGGTTGCGGTAGGATTACGCCATGTACTTTGGAGTTGGAAGACGCGGTAATTTCCGCTAACGCACCTCTGCTTAGTAGTGATAGCATGTGAAAGCTACGAGACGAAAGCTATGTTTAGAGAGAATCACCGCACCTTGCTGAGCACAGAAGTAATAGCTGGTTTTGTAGTACTTTGTACGGAGTGTGTTACACCATTGAAAATCGCGAAATGATGTCGTGACTCGTGACGATCCGAATTCATGTGCAGGAAGCGTCACGAACAAGACCGGATTCTCCGCGAAGTTGACTCACAAATCGGCATTCCAGAACGTTCTGCATACGACAGCGAACAGCGACTGCACAAGTGCACAAGTACATATGTACTCCGAGTGCACTTCGACGAATCACGAATCACGAAGCACCCTGCACGACTGGTGCCTCGGACTCCTCCGTCGTACTAGCCAGTACTGGTGTAGGTCTACCTGGTATGGTACATTGTACCATACGCCTCCGTACAAATGTACTGTACGCCCCCACAACAAATTACGACTACCTGGTGCCAGTACCTGGAACCCTACCGGTAGTTGGTACAGTAGCGTACTCGTAGGTCATGAGCAGAAATTTTGTTTACTTTGAGTACTGGCCAGTACTGGACTATGATAAAGCCACGGTACTATCGCTACATCCCTATGCAGTACTACAGTACCGGTAGTCGCGCGAGTGTCAGTCAGACAGGTGTCAGCCAAAACAACCCAACAAATCAGTTCTCAGAGCCACTCTGACACATCACCACATAGTAAAAAAACCGAAATTGAACACAACATGCATACTTGTACCGGTTGTACGAATAGCTTATTTTATTCTTCCATATACCAGCCGTAGGTGTTGTTGTGTTGTTAACACTTATTATACCGTACCACTACGAGCATACTGGAGTACTGAGAGTACATGTCTGTTCAGTGTGGAGTACAAGTAATAAGGCAACGTCAATTGCTCGGTCCTTCGAAATACTGTATGATCTACTAGTTGTAGAGTACGTTCATACAGTAGCATTGTACCCATACTCCACTGGAGCACGGGAGGTGTCCAGATCTGCAATTCAACGGACGCTATTAATTGCTCCTACGTAACTGTAGATGTAAGCAAGATACCTCCGTTGCCAGCATCTCTGGTACCGGTAGTTGTTGTCCCTGCCACCATTGTGACTTCAACATTCAACGGCTCTACGACTGCCATTCCACCAAAGGCCTTTGGAACTAATCGATCCAAGCATCTCATCTAAGAAGTTATCATGGCAGACCAAAGTTGGATGAATGCTCCTGAAGTAAGCAAGAGAAATGTTTCGATGGACGCTGGTTCTATTCCCGGTGACAGTGCTGACCGAACAGCCTTGATATCCGCCAAGCTCAAGGCGATCTACCGCAAGGCAGTTTTGCCGGTCGAAAAGCGTTACCGTTACGACTATTTCTTCGAAAGTCCGCTTCTGACTGATGTGGAGTTTGATGGTGAGTTAGTGAAGTGGGTACTTGTCGTATTTCGATCATTATGTTTTTGTTGTTTCTGACCGGAATCGTGTCCAATACTCTAAACTCTCCACACAGCTAAACCGCAGGTGCTTCTCGTGGGGCAATACAGTGTCGGAAAGACTAGTTTTATTCGCTATCTCCTTGGACAAGACTTCCCCGGCCAAAGAATTGGACCCGAGCCCACCACAGATCGATTCACTGGTAGGTCTAGATTGGCGACAATTGCCCTTTTCTTGACATCACATGATGATTCGATTTTTCTCACCACCACACACATGCAGTGCTGATCAATGGGCCCGAGGAACGCACCATTCCTGGAAACGCCCTTTCAGTACACCCAGATTTGCCCTTTCGCGGTCTTGAACGTTTTGGTGTTTCCTTCCTGAGTCGATTCGAGGGTTCCCAGCTGCCTTCCAGCGTCTTGCGCTCCATCACTCTCATTGACACACCTGGTATCTTATCGGGAGAAAAACAGCGAACTAATCGTGGCTATGACTTCACCAAGGTGGTGGCATGGTTCGCCGAGCGAGCCGATTTGATTATCTTGCTCTTCGACGCTCACAAACTTGATATTTCGGATGAGCTTAAGGGGGCGATTGATGTTCTCAAGGGGCACGAAGACAAGATCCGATGCATTTTGAACAAGGCAGATCAGATTGATCGCCAACAGCTCATGAGAGGTAAGTTGTGCATCATGACTCGAGAACCATGCTCTTGGTTCGGCCAATCACTGACATCGTTTTCTTTAAGTCTACGGCGCCCTCTTGTGGTCGCTCGGCAAGACAATGACATCTCCAGAGGTCGCTCGTGTCTACGTCGGCTCGTTCTGGCAGCAACCTCTTCAGAATATGGATAATGCAGCACTCTTCGAGGATGAAGAAAGAGACCTTATGAAGGACCTAGCGATCTTGCCTCGCCAATCGGCTGTCCGCAAGATCAACGAGTTAGTGAAGCGCATCCGCAAGGTCAAGACGCTTGCGTATATCATTGGACACCTCAAGGCACAAATGCCATCTCTCATGGGTAAGGAAAAGAAACAGCAGAAACTCATTAGTGATCTCCCAGGCGTGTTCCGCGTCATTTTGAAGAAATACAATTTGGCTCCGGGAGACTTTCCCGATATCAAAATGTTTTCGGAAAAGCTGAAGGAGGTCAAATTCTCCGAGTTCTCGACGCTCTCTGCCAAACAAATAGAGGAATTGGATGGTGTCTTGAACAATGAAATCCCTCAGCTTATGGAGTTGTTGCCCAGTGAAAAGGATTCGCCGGCGACTCTCAAAGCCAAGCTTGCTGCCAGCTCGATTTCAGGAAGCAACGCAAACGTTCCTCTACCGACCCGAAATGACAAATTTGGCAAGAAAGCAGACAACGCCTCAAATCCATTCGGTTTTGACGAGGCCGACACTGATAACTATTGGTAAGTTGTTTGGACTGGGAAATACGTCGGAGTCACAAAACAAGAAACTAACTCACGTTGTTGTTCGACGCAGGGCGCTGCAAGATTCTGCTGATCGCTTGTTGAGCACCTTTGAATCGTTGGGTCCTAAGGGAGGCTTCCTTGACACGGCTACGGCGCGTGAGGTGCTGGTCAAAACGGGTCTTGGGAAAGACCAGCTTCGTCAAATTTGGAACTTGAGTGATATTGATCGAGATGGATACTTTGATCATGAGGAGTACGTTGTGGCCATGTTTCTAGTGGATGCCGTGATTCAAAAAGGGAGACCCGTTCCAAGTGAGTTGCCCCCGTCGGTTATTCCTCCAAGCAAACGAGCCTTGCTGCAGACGTAGGCGTTGTTGAAATGTCCCTCCATCACGATTTAGCGCCGAGTAAATTCACAATAGTAAAAGAATGGTTCATGAACAATTACATTTATAACTAATCAAGCGTCCGGGATTCCACAGCAGAATCGAACATAGATGTAGTAACCACGGAGTCCCCTCTTGACTGGCATTGGGGGTGTGGCACAATAATCACAGAAAAATACGCATGTAGCGGATTTCACAGAAGGCCTGGTGATTAATTTCATCTTCTTTCTTGAAATATGGTTTGTAACAATTGGTACGACGCACCATCCATGTAGGGCGAATCACGATGACGAACACGAGGAACAGTTATAAGTTTCGACCTCAATATCTGATGTTGCGAGCTCACAAAGGCTGGCAATCCACTCGTAGGAACGTTATCCTTCTGGGAATCTGAAGTCGCAACCTTTACGAAAGATGAGGATGCCCCATTCGAGGTTGCTACTGATCGTCGCAACGAGATATTGGACAACATACTGGAATGGCCATCGTCATCGTCATCATCTTGGTCGTCATCTGATTCGTCGAACTTTGAATTAGGAGGCTGATGAATGTCTCCTCCACTTATCATCATGGCGGAATGAGGAATTCGCCATCGCATATTAGTGCGCTGCACAACATGGGTGCCGAAGGCGGTGGCGGGGTCATGGGTGGCGGAACGTCATCATCCAGATCCAGTGACACATTTTGAGTGAATGTATACTGGGACGAAGGATCATTATTGTAGTTGTGGGATGCCTGTGTCGCCACGGCAAGGGTGGTTAGCGCCAACAAACGTTTCGACAACATGCTCAATTCAGCATTCAAAGCCGCGACGGGGAATCTTCGGGTGATGGTAACGTGGTGAGCACTTCGTCTAAGCAAGGAGCCAATTCACTGCAAGTCTTGTGTTGCGTTATACTATACTCGAGTACACCGATACGGAGAGCGGGATATGTGTCATGTGTGTGTATGATATATATATGTTGTTGTTGAGGTTGAATAGCGTGTGTTGCCAGTAGCCAATGATACTGACGAGTTACACTGGTCGATGAATGGTTGACGTACGTGTTGATCACGTCCGTCGCCCGCTTAAGTTGGTTCCAATGTCTGAAAAGTTGTCAAGTTGGTTTCCTTCAAAACAGACCATTCAGTCAAGGCTGTGACAAAACCGAATTCAGAACACGGAAGATTCGCACACATCTACTAGATGCAAGTAATATATAATGTATGATACAGCCTGAGAGTAAATTCCGATGATGTCATTCACACAACTTCATCGTTATATTTCTGTTTGGTCCCACTTGCAGTGAATTTAATCACCATGCTCGTCATGGATCCTTCCTTCGTTCCTTATCGAGCTGCTGCCTCTTATCTGCATAATCGCCTCCGTGTTGCGGGGCTTCCGTTGCCTCAAGTTGGAATTATTTGTGGGTCGGGACTCTCAATTGTCCCAAGCCCTCGAGGGCTGACGATGAGTGTCGACTACGGTCCATTCCAGGCTTTCCGAATAAATGTACAGTCGCTGGTCACAAGGGCGAATTAGTTTTTGGACTGTTGAGTGGCGTGCCAACTATTTGCTTTCGGGGGCGCTTTCATTCCTATGAAGGTCACGATATGAAAACTGTGGTCTTGCCAGTCTACGTCATGCGATGTCTATCCGTAAGAATTCTTATCGTCACGAACGCCGCGGGTGGATTAAATCCGGAATACAACGTTGGTGATGTTTGCTGTGTAGATGATCATTTGGCGATACCTCAGTTGGCAGGAAAGAATCCTCTCATCGGCCCGAATGACGATGAATTGGGTCCGCGATTCCCCGCCACCAGCAATGCGTATTTTGAACCCTTACGCCTCGCGGCCGGACAAGCCAGTAAGGAGCTGGGATTCGATTTTGTTCGCCCTGAAGGATCGTGCTATTGCTTTGTCTCTGGACCCATGTACGAGAGTCGAGCCGAATGTCGTTTCTTAAGATCGCTCGGGGGAGACATGGTGGGCATGAGTACTATCCCAGAAGTCGTGGCGGCGCATCATTGCGATATGAAAGTTTTGTGTTTGTCACTCATTACAAACAAGGTTATCATGGAAGGACACGAAGGGCCCGTCGCGAGTCATCAAGAAGTCTTGGAAGCGGTCGAGAAGCGTTCCACGCAGATGCAAGCTTTGGTAAAGCAGATTGTGCTGGTGGTGAAAAGGGAGATACTCGTGGAGTTACCAGATCTCTTGACAGTGGACTTGAGTGTTCCTGTTCACCGTTATTCAGTTTCGTCGTCGTGGTTACCTTTGGGTGCTGTGGTTGCCGTGAGCAATGATAGCCACCATGGTCGCAAAAAGTGATCCTGCTAAAATTGAATATAATACAAACTTTGAAACAACTGTCGTCTGTTGCTTCTTCATGAGGCGCAACGTCGGAATACTGCTATACCACTATACCTGGACCTCCTGCTTTTTGCTGCCAGGGTCTTTCACCAGATCATTGTCAGTCTCATTGGAAAGCAGGAAACGTTCCTGAAACAGAGCCTCAATCTGATCCTTAAGTTCCGCTCGCAGAACATTTTGGGACCGTTCTAGATACTGCTTGACGATTAGCGACGTCCCAACCGTATCAAAATGTAATGCCATATTGCCATTCTTGATGAGAAAGCCTACATCATCCATATTCCGAATGGCGATATGCAGCCACTCCTCGTCGGACGCAAAGGCGATTACCTTCCGAAGCGACACACCACACACAATCGTCCCGCGATTGATATCGCGACGAGCACCCATTGGTTGTACGACGAAAATGTCGGTGGGGTCCAGTACCAAGACAAGCTGAGATGTGGATCTTAGAATCAATTCCGAAGCCGATCCAATCTTTCCCGGAGATTTCTGAGGAGGAGCACGATTCTTGATGACAGAGTGGAAATTGAAGGTCATGCGACCTCGCAAGTCCAAATCAGTTCCAGTGACTGGTTTCTCATGCAGGTCGCCTATTGTGAGCAACAAATCATCGGCCCACTCAGTGGTTGGAAACGATGGCGTTCCGTCAGTACTTAACACCGTGATAGATTTGATTACACGACAGGTGGCACGGAATTGCAAAGCCATTTGAATTGCAAAGCGACAATCTTCAACATCATTTGATCCAACAGTGCGGAATCTCCGAACGAGAATGGAAGGATTCATCATCAAAGCTTGGAAGCCGAATCTGTTCAAGACGCAGCCATACTGCAATCGGCTAGCTGGATCTCGCGACAGCTTTGGGTAGCGATTTCGAATGGCCAGCTGTGTAAAGTCGACGAAGAGGTCTGAAACACCGGTCTTCTTCCGCGCTTCTAGAGCTTGATCACAGAAGCGCCCATGAGCTGTGGCGATGGACTTGAAGAGTGGCGACGAAGGGAAGATTGCTGCAACAGTTGCACCGTGAAGGGCAAATAGCTGTGAAAATAAGCTGAGAGCAGTTGCGCTCGCTCGTTCGGTAGCCATCGTTGCAACGGCAGACTTGGTTATTTGCTTCCGTAGAATGAACGAAGCGAGAGCCTCTTCCAAAGGTGATGTTGGATATGTCGTTTTCTCGGAATCCATGGAAGCAGGAAGTAGGCCAAATGATGACAGAAGCTTCCCACCAAGCGCCGGCGATAGTAAAGCTCCCTCCACGAGCATGCTGCCTGGAATGAATCTCCATTCCCCTCTTTCTCCAGTCAATATGTTCAAAATCTCTTGCCGGTATGGATTTGCAATGTAACTCCCTTCAATGCTTTGAGCGATGGAGTTGAGCTCTCGGGTGAGAGCGTAGTCGAGCTGGATAGCGTTATACTTTGCCATCTTCCAAAGATTTGTGGAGTTTTTGTGAAAAAGCGCCACCGCTAACATGCGAGTGAAAGGTTGGTAGGATATTGACCACATGTGAACCAGAAACACAACTGCCAGTTGTGCAAGACCCTCTGGTTCTGGAATCACATCTATGTCTGAAACTCCCACGGGAATAAACTGGCGACTTTTCTGGGGGACAATGCTCTCCAGCAGCACGGCCACCACAGATCTCAAGAACGCCTCACAAAAACAAACATTGAAGGCTTGGATGCCAGATCCTAGCAATTGGTTCATGAATTCAATTTGATTCCTGACGTCTGTCAAGTGTATCAACATAGTGTTGCACCGTATGTGATCTACGACAGGGCCAAGAAGAAGCTTCGCCATTTGACGGTAGCGGTCGATAAGTCGTGTGCAGATAAACGACGAAATCATGTGCAATTCATTCTCGGAGTTGTTAATCCAGTTCCGTACTTGTGGATGCGGTATTTTTAGCAGAGTCACCAGCAGGTTTAAGCAAGCTGATCTAGACGTAGCGTCGGTCTTGGGACAAGTAGCAACTTCGATTGTTGACGACAAGACAGGAAATGCTAGGTCCGTCTTCAGGAAAGTAAAGATGTCTGCCGGCGAAGCTGCCACTTGAAGGATTAGACTCTTTAGTAATCCGACGTAAAAGGGGGTCATGATCTCGAGAGCACTATCTGTCCACTGCCTTAGCGGCGTCATGCATGTTGTCAACTCATTGACGAAGTTGTTAGAAAGAAGGTAGTACAGCGAAGGACCATCCTGAGCATTCGAAATGAGTACCGATACCACACGCAGTACTTCGGATTTCACAATAGGACTCCATACTATGGGATGAAGATCAGAGTTGGTGGATGGCTTGGCTTTCGCAATTGCCACCAGCAAGGAGAGCATGCTCTTCTCGCAAAAGTATTCGAAGACGGGATCCGATCGGAATGAGGTTCCTGGTTTATCGCCGTATGCAACCACTTCTCCTATGCATCGAATCAGCAGGACTAAATGCTCTTCCATTTTCTGGGCATGAGCCATGGTGGCAACACTTGAGTCGTAGCGCATAGCTTGCGCAGCACCATTGTCATTCCCAGCTGCTGGAGTCGCCGCAAGCAGCTTGAATGCAGTCACTAACTTCAACGCGTGTACATCGTCGCCCTCGTGCGTTGGGATGGCCGTGTGTCGCCGAAAGGGTGACTGTCCAGGTTGCGTGTCAGCTCGTTGTCGCCCTAGATTTGCGTTATCAGCAATGTTCACGGCCACAAGCAATTCTGCGTACAGTCCTCTTAGTCGCTCGATTGAATATTGGTCTGTTTCCCCGTTTTCGAACCCAATCCATCATTGTCAATGTCATCGTCGATAAATGTTCGTTATTGTCATACACACATCGACTCTGAGTACAAAAAATCCGATTATGAGCTTAACGGTACGATCGTACTGGTACTGTTTGTCATTTGCTGTATTTAGACGTCTGTCCTAACGTCCGCGCATATGACTTTCCAGCACCTTATTCTAATAAATTTCGTATATATCCTACTATATTATAAATTAATTGTGTGCGTGTGTGCGTGCGTGCGTCCGTCTGTTACGGAGTATGACCACTCTGGGGTACTGGATCAAATGAATACTGTCTCATACTCGGAGTATGATATATGTCATACATGCATACTGGAGTACTCCGTAAGCGATGTCGGTAAGATTTGCATATACGTAGTTGCGTCAGTGCGTGCGTCTGTTACGGAGTATGACCACTCTGGGGTACTGCACTACTTGCGTATAGTACTGAACTGTACAAACAGTACACACAACCGTGCACAACCCATACCGTACACGTATTCCAAAAGTCCGACCAATTGGGAGGTACCCACCAGAGACGGGAATTTCTGAAAATATCAAACCCATGGGTACCCACGTAAAGCTACGCTCACGGAAGTACCAGCCCAAACCCACCCAGAACCCATACGATCTACCAAGACCTACCCAAACCCACCCAAACCCAGTAGTTAGTACTGGAGTAGATGGTTCTACTACTACCGGTAGCAAACATCTACTGTCATTTTTTGCAATGATTTGCCGGCCCACCCAGACCCACCCATGAAATCCTGAGCTCACCCAAAACCCACCCTTAACCCAATGGGTTTGGGTGGGCCGTGGGTTTGGGTGGGCTGGGTTTGAAATTCCCCGTCTCTGGTACCCACTAGTTCATATATATATAAAACCTAATTATCCGGTTTTCACCGTCTTTGATCTTTTCATGTATGATGTAGACACAATTTCTAGCCACAACTTTTACAGATACATTTGTCTGTCCATCCATTTTAAATACACTTGCTATGTGAGGTCGCTGTGGTGCTGTTTGGTCTTCCACCACGCTGGATCCTTTCATTCTGAGAGCAGCCAGCCAAGAAGGGGTTTTCCTTGCAACCTGCTCTTGTTGTTGCTCATGCGCTTTTGGTTGGTCGCCCTAATGGATAAAAGGCTTTCCCCTCTCCAATTGGCCACCAAATGGCCAATTTTCTCAGCTGAAGTTGAGGTTGCACTCTGTTCACAGCTGCAAGACGAAGTGGAAATCTCACTTCTCATTTTTGGTTCCAACTTTGTTGCTGCCTTGCTTCTAGCTACCAACACACCAACAACAAGAGGACTTAGCTGCTGTCCATCAGCTTCCTCAGTGTATTCAAGTATCATAGTATCATTCAAGGGCAAAACAACTCCGCCAGTCATGATTCTTTGCAAGTCTGTCATTTGATGCATTTGGTATGTCTGCTGCTGGCTCGTCTCCATTGTTTGCCTTGCTTGGCAGCACGTTGGCACAGCCACGACGCCAATTCCCACTGCTGCAATCCAGCTTACTCGTTATTTGCAAAGTCGTCTCACTTCCATGCAAAGCAATCTTTCCAGTCTTGCGTCTTCTTGCTGCCTTTCTTGACAATCAATTTCTCAAAGCACTTTGATGTTCTGTTCTTTGAGCGCATACTTTGTTCTGGCACTGCTAGCTACTTTCCCGCCACTGCATTGTCAGTCAACAATCATCTCTTTATTCTCAGGCAAAACAATGATGCCCAATCTGACTCTTCTGTCTTCAATGAAACTATGACCTCATGGTTTTTCTGTTGGCTTCCTGTCCTTCAGTTCCACTAGCGAGTGGTATCATCTGCCGTTTCTGGAATACCAAAAACAATTTGTTTTCCTGTTCGCGGATGATTATGATTGTCAACAACCTATTCTGTATGCCTTGCCATGAGCAGAAAACAAAATCCTGCTTCAAGTAGTTTGAAGTTTCCAAGCTTGTTGCTTTCTTGCTCCGCTGAGGGTTTTGTCTCCACGAAGAAGAAGCTACTATGCTCATTCTCTGCGTAGCTTCTTTGCTTCATGTTGTTTGTGCCTCCTCTGAACAATAATTGCCCTCCCAAACGTGCCACCAGCAACATGAAATGCATTTGCCTTAAAGTAGATGTATGATAAACTTCTAGAGGTACTATCTTCATATCCTAGTGCTAAGGATGGTCTTACCTCAGCCAGGGCATTCGAACCTATCCTGAGGACGCGAAACAAAAAAAACGTGGTGGTACAAGGTACAAGTACTGTACTGCCTACAAGTACATGTACCAGCTACCGGTAGTGCTCCGACCACAGAGCTAGATTTATTCCACGCGTCACGCATCGATGCGTCGGTGATTTTCGCATGCCAGCATGTCAAAATGTCAATCGTCGATATCTGGCCGCGGAGCAATCACCAATCGGAACACGAACACAAATTGAGATGAAACATTGATATGAAATTGAAACCGTCGCATCTCACGTCTGCCAAAACATCAACACCTGTATCTGAGACCACATGATGCTGTCTTTGTGCTCAAGGATGAGCTCTATGGCTTCAGTTCGTAGCTTCTCGACGCAGATAGAAAGGACTCTCCCGCTTCAATTCCTTCGAGATAGCGACGAACGAAATTTCGACCAAGCGACTCGGCAACGAGCGGATATTGCTCATGACAAAGACACTGGAAAGCCAGTTCAGAATCATCAGGTACGACAGAGATATCAAGTGAAGTCTTCAAGACTAGATGGAAATAATTATGTCGTTGACTGGGCAGACGGTGTGTCAGCAACGTACTCCACAGTGTGGATGCATCAAACTGCAAAAAATTGGCAGAAACCAGTGATGTCCAGGGAACTGTGGACAGGATTAACCGAGTCGGATCTAAGAAACTCGGAGGCCTTATCAATGCCTTTTGACCGACTCATCCATGGACACGGCATACCCATGGCTCTGAAAGTTCTGCATTCGTACGGTATTCTCCTTATTACTGATACGCCAATTGACGATGGCGGAGCGGGAATCGCTGCTTTGGCATCTGCTGTATCAGGATCATCCAAAAAGAATATCGCTTCCGCTTCGTTGCTAGAACGATACAGACATGGGGGGACTGATATTGTGCTTCCTAATGGCACAGACGGTCCCCTTCGCACGCTTTACGGAAGTGTCTGGTTCACGAGTTCCGAAGTGCAGGGAGAAGGAACCAGCACAGCTGATTCAGCCTACGGGCAGGGCAGTTTGCCCCTTCACACAGATTTGACATACATGCTGTCCCCGCCAGGTTTACAAATTTTCACAATGATCACGCCGGCAGATATCGGAGGCGACAGTGTCTACGCCGATGGATTTGCTGCTGCAGAACAGCTCCGTACGGAAGATCCCCGCGCTTTCGACATGTTGGTCAATACTGTCAGAAAATACCAATGCATTGATGAGGAAATAGGGTGGTACCTAGAAGCATCAGGACCGGTGATTGAGACTCGGCGAGGTGTTGTCAGTGGAATACGACATAACGACTTGGATCGTCTTCCCGATCTCCCATCACGTAGTGACGCTCTTTTCGACAACGATTCGTTCTACGAAGAACTTGCGAGTGCGCATGCAACGTGGGACAATATCCTTGGAAGGGACAGCACACGGCTGGTCGTGAAGCTGCGCCCTGGCGATACAATAGTGCTTGCAAATCAGGTGAGTCGATTGGCATACATTAATTCTTACTTGTATGAGATCTCACACAGCAGTGTTCCGTGATCAACAGAGGTGCTTACATGGTCGATATAGTTTTCAAACCCTCAACGATTGTCCTCGAGCCGTTTCTGGATGTTATGTGAGCCAGGACGAGCTGAACTCCAGATATCGAATGGAAGGATTATCGGTATTGTATTAGTACCCATATTAGTTACACTGAGTTGATAGATGCTATCTTCATCTGTATGGAATACTTGTGCGGTTATGCTGTGTGACGCCTTTACTAGTGCGGACTACGATCTCGCTTCTTTCCATCCTTTTTGCTGCTGCGCCTCCTCTTCCCACTTTTCCCCCTATCCCGACTGCGACTGCGACTACGACTACGGCTCCTCCTTCGACTTTCTCGGGCGCGTTTCCTCTCAGAACTACCGCCGAGTGGCGGTGGTGACACGCTTTCTGCGTCACTGATATCCTTGTTGTTAGATGCAGGTTCGGCAGATTTCATACCGGCGATCCGACGTTCTTCGTCGCGATCTCTGTCTCGATCTCGCCTGGAAGACCGACCGAGTTCTGAAGGTTCACCGAGAGGACTCCGACTTCGGCTGCGACTGTAGCGCGATGATCGACGGTCGTCGAGGGGCCGCCTTCGCTCTCGCGACCTGTCTCGGCGATCCCTGTCTCTGTCTCGGCCGTGCTCTCTCTCTCCAGAACGTCGTCTACTTCTATCACGATCAGGGTCCATGTCACGGCTGTAGCTAGGAGAACGACTTCGACGAGATCGGTCGTAGGCGCGTCCATGCCAATCATGGTCCCAGTCACGACCGCCTCTGCTGCCGCTGCCGTGACGTCCTGGACTCGGACTGTATGAATCCCTACCACGATCTCGCTCTCTACGATAACTGCCACCGCCGTAGTTATCGAAATCGGGTCCACCCCTTCCCCGATGATCCAAGTCAGGCCCTCTTATGTTGTCTTGGTATGGAAAACGACTGGCTGCTCCATTGAAAGCCGGGATATCTGGCACGGAACAGACACAGTATCGTGGTCGGTAGCCGCATCGTGCACAACGATCATTGACGACGATCGTGTTAATACTAGGTCCCCTGTTTCTGTTAGCAGACCCAGAGGAGCTACTCTCGGCAATCTTGAGAATTCTCCCGTGGACTTCGTGCTTCGTTCCTGGTCGTAACGCTTGAAGCGACGAGGCTTCCGGCATCGTCACAAAACCGAATCCTCTTGAGCGGCCGCTTTCTCGTTCAGTTGGGATATGACATTCCAAGACACTCTCTCGGCCATAAATGGACGCAAAATAGTCGAACAAGTCAGAAGCTAGAGTGCAATATGCAAGATTGCCGATGTGGAGCTTGATAGCGGGACGTCCATCGCTACTTTCTGGGGGTCCACCCTTGCCCTCGCCTGCGTAAGTTCGTTGTTTGCGGTTACGACGACGACTTTTCGACTTGCTCTTCTCCTTGCTTGTACCATTTGGCTCATCTTCATTCTTGCCAATGCTGTCATTGTCTTCAGCCTTGCCAGCAGACGCTGTTGTAATAGCAGCCATTTCGGCCGCAGGGAGCGCGTCGTTGGGTAGGATCTCAAAGCCAAGGTCTTCCAATTGACGCAAGACCCCGGACCTGAATTTCTCCATGGTTGCTAACCCGTCGATCGATGTTTGCAACGCGCGAATTTGACCATCATAGAAAGCTAAGACGCAGCTCTCGGAGAAACAGGGTAGAAGTGTTTTTCCACAGCTGCCGAAGTGAAGTAAGCCTTTGCTTCAAAGAATTTGTTCCAGCCTTCTGCTTTATCCTCTGGGTTGGAATACGCAAGCCCCCCATTCGATAACTTGGTCCAAATATTGACATCCTCAAAATGACCTTTAAGCCCGCTGTTCAAGTTCTGCAGTAGTTTTTCCAACTTACTTTCAAAATGGAATGCAAGATAAGCGCGCAGCACATTTTGGTGAGTCTTCGTTATGGCAACGCTTGTCGACCTGTTTTCAGGATCTGCGCTCCAGAGCGAATGAAGAGCCATCACTCGTGCATCATCCATGGTCGCGACCACCGACGCCGCAAGGAGGTGCGGGTGATACGAACCGTCGTTGAATGCTGCAGTGAGCATTTTCTTACCAGAAGTGAGACTGTTCATGATACTCTCACCCAAAAGAGCCTGCCGGCTGAGAAACGAAAGGCGCTCTTCCGTCCACCAGTCATTGATATCACTCGGCTCTGTAGAATCGAACACCAATTCACTTTCACCGAGTTTTGGGGTCTCAGGACTAGTTTGATCACCATCACCGCTTTCGTTAGCGGTGACACCTTTGTCCTCTGGGTCCTCGTCCCTAAATGGAAGCGAATAATTTTCAGGAGTTTTCACATTGCCAACAGAATCACCCAGGCTCCACCCCAATCTAACAACATCTGAGGAGTTATTGATAAGGCCGAATCCGTACTGAAGAATGAGGTGCTGATTGCTCAGATTTGGTCCATAGTTGCAATACAGCTCGGCCCCCTTCTTCACTCGCTTGTGAGACACAGCACGCGGGAGACTCAAGGTTCCATCTTCTCCCTTCGAGGCTGACGGCGGCTCCCACACCACTTGCGACGACTCAGCTTCATGATTTAGCATGTCGAGAAAGGGGATCATAACGCCAAGTTCGGCCCATACGGCGGGATCTGACTGGAACCAAAGTGGATCGGGTGATGCATTCGCAACAGCATTATTTTTATCGTCCAAATAAGTGGACGAGGGCAGTGCTCGAGATGTGTACACCGAAGCTGCCCACACCCACCGCTCCCAAGTAATAAGCCCCCTCGGAAAAACGCTCGGAAAACGATGCAGAATCCCAGCCTCAACAAGTGCGATGAACTCTGAAGCCAATAACAGTGTCATTCCCGCAACCTCCTGAAGTGGTACGACCCCAGGTACACACTGAGAAAAAAGCGCAAGCTCGTTACGTTTCCAGCAAAGGGGCAAAGGGACAGCCGACGGAAGAATGCGTGCGTACGGGGCAAAGGTTGTCGGCGAGCCTGCAGGGACCTGTATTCTCTCTGCAGTTGATAGGACACTTCTGCAGTCTTCCAACTCCACAGTAATATCGGCGTCGGTACCAAAAACCTCTGGCCTCAAGCAGTCAGAGAACCGCTGGTGAATTAAGAACGCCAGGATCGGCGCTCGCGTCGAAATCTTACCCCAGGGCGCCAAAGTATATGGAAGCTGTATTTTGTTTCTTCCAGTGCCCAGAAGGCCACCGGATTGGCGAATGCCGTCATCCAACGCTTGCAGCGATTTCCCTTCAGCTGTCTCCGCTTTCTTACGTTCCTGCAAAATTTTGACCAAGAGCTGGGTGCCGTTGCTAAGACTTATCTTTTCCTGAATATTCGATTCTAGTGACGCTGTATTTTCGAATGCATCCCAATAATGAACGGGGGCGCCGTTCTGTGAGGGTTCGATACATGCTAGGACTGCCCTACCGGCATCACTTGAAGCCACTAAATCCGGAGTCACCATTGCTGAACGAGGCATTGTAAGAAGGACATCGTCTTTCTTAATTTCTTTGGTAGCGCGAACTTGACAGCCCATGGATCGATCGTAAAGGGCTTGATCTGCCTCACCATCAATCACTCCGATGCGCCCCTCGGCAGGGTTGATGCTTCCCGTGTTGACACCAGGTGGCGGTCCGTACGACAGCATGGGAGCATTCTTTGTTCCATCCGTCGCCTCGCCATTCACCACGCAGAGGTACGGATGAATCGCCACCTCGGCTTCGAGATCTAACCACTCCCGAAAGGCAACTAGCCGATTCGAAAGTGCCCTATTCCCACCCTCACCTTCCCCGATCCCCATGATATCTTCGTACGCGTCCTTTCGTTTCACAACAGGAGCAGGCTCGTTGTGATCTAACCCGAAGTCAAATGCATCCGTCTCCATGATGGCGAGATCATCACCGTCGTGAAGATCCGATGCCATGGTTACCTGTTTCTAGTTTTTGGCACACTTGTGTGCAACTACTACTAGGGGCTACTGCGACGAAGGACAGACACCCACACAACAAATGCGACCTCAAACAAACTATCAGACTGGGGTTGTGGGATGGTTTGGCGTTGCAATAGTTGGATTTGCCTTCCAATTGATCAAATCCTTGTGTTGAATCCAATTGGTACTCTTATGCATTCCCTTGACTGAAGGATTACTCGTCAACGCAACGAACAGCGAAGGACAAACCCTTGACGTCCTTTCAGTTACAAAACTGAGGGCGATGAGTTTTTTTGTCGAAATTTGAGTTGGTTTATTTGGAGAGTTATGTATTTAACTCAGAACTGCCGAATCGGCGTAAAGATACAGGATATGCCATATATTGTATTGCAGTGTACTCCGAATATTTGTACATCAGCATACAGTACCAGTACATGGAATGCGAGATGCACACATACTAACACATGTAGTACATGTAGAGAGAGTATTTTTACACGATGCTATACATAATACACACACATATATGGTAGTAAGTGTATGGAATAATGAAGGGCAGGCTGTTCAACTCCTCCAATTGTGAACATTCCTTGAAGGAGTTTAGGATAATTGATTATTGATGTGAGTGGAGGGCTCTTCATTGGCTGGTATACGATGCCACGCGGGCTATGACAAGTGGGTCACATAAATGAAATTCTGGGAAGGGGTGGGGCTTAGCTTGCTAGTTGGAAATTCCTCCAAAGTGCCGCACCAGGTTCCTTGTGGCCTGCTGCACAGTTTTTGCCGCCACTGGCTACTGGCTATGGATGTACTCCATTAGGTGAACCATGGGCCTGCCATTTCTAGGCTTGGAGGAAAGCTTGAATGATCAGGAGGTCTTGATCACCAACAAAGGAAGAGGCAGGGGTTTTTGGAAAGTCCACAATCACAAGAATCCAATACAATATGCCATGTCTGGCTGGTATATAGCTGGCACATTTGCGGCCGCTTTCTTGGCAGCCCATAGAGATGCCACTTCCGGGACTTGCAGCACGTCCAAGCAAGAGTCAGCAGATTATGTTGTCCGGTAGCTTAGGAATTTCGAAATCCATCAGATTCTTCTGTGCGGTGTAATGAAATTGAAACCGCATAGTGTGGATATTGATTGGTGGACAATCACCTGCTATCAGGTGAAGTTTTCCTCGGTTGGTTGCTGTAAAGCAAAGGAAATCTGCCACCACGTTGTCGACTCTCTTAATGTGCTGCGAGGCAGTAAAGGCAGCACTTTGCATTCGTGTAACCAGCATTCTTGCAAGAAAATGATGGGCGGTTGTGAGATGTCATTTGTCGATAAGGCTGCTTGTAGAGAAATGATCATAGATTTTGCAGCAGGGCACATATATCAGTAATAATTTTTTGTTCCCATTGCCATGTGCAAGAGCTATTTATGTTGGTGTTTGTCTGGCACACCTTGCTTGCCCTATAACCCATGGAGGAATGTATGGAATCTCTTTGTGGCACCTGGTTGTTCTATCAGAGTGTCGATGCATATTCAACTGCTGTAGGAATACCAAAAGGCAGATCGCTTGGCGGCACCAATTCATAGGAATTCATCAGCTTCGGTGGTGTGTACTAGTAGTATTCTGCCGCAATACGAGTCAATCTGATCAAATGCATAACCCATGACCATTGACCTCCAAATCATGCACGAGAATATCCTCTCCTCCTTCTTTATTTTCTATTAGGAGCTGGTCCTGCTGATTAGCAGCAAGATCAAGACCATCACGATTGCCAGCCACACCTGGACAGAAAGGAGTCTCAATTGGTGTTAATTCTGGAATTGTCAGCAACGTCCAAATACGGTGTTTTGCTGATCAAGGCATCCAAATAGTTGTACATCTATCACGCAGTCTGAGAGTCAATTCTGTGTGTGTTATTATCATACGTAATGATGTAAGCCTTGATGTCCGCTATTAGTGGTAGCAGACCTTCGACGATATCGGGTTACGAAAAAACCCTTAAAAATGCGTACTTCGCCGCGAAATTCACTACATTTAAAAGTTCGCTCTCAATCAATTATCGGGCTGCGACGATGAGGCAACGTTTGAATCCGCATTGGGTACCGACTCCAGATCGAGGTTGCATAGTGGACATTTGGAATGCTCAGCCGTCCAGGCTCCAATGCATTCATTGTGATACGTGTGACCACAAGGGAGCTTGACCAACTCCTCTCCGTCTTCATAGTCTCCAAGACAGATAGTACAACTTGGTGGTTCGCCGCTGTCGTGTTGACCGACGCTTCCGTACTCGCCCTTCTTGTCCGAAGCAGCGGGTACATCTTCGACCGTCTTATAGTTGAATCGCTCCCACATATTACGCACTTCATCGCTCACACCGCTTCGTTCGGCATGGCCGTCCGGGTGCCCAAAGCCACCCTGCATCATTTGACGTTGAGATTCCATAATAGCCAAGGCAAGTTGAGCCTGGAACGAAAGCATACGAAAGTCAGGACGTCCTTCTCCATCCTCGTTGTTCTCCATGTAGGCATTGATGCGTCGATCGAGTTCTTCTTCCCGCTCACGATTGTAACGAATGAATCGAGCACACCAACTAGTGCCGACTAAGCACAGCATGAGCAAGCCAAAGTCAGCCTGGGTGAGTGCTTCAATCCACAGTCGAAATAGTAAAAAGACTCCGATTAGGAGACAAACGCTCGTACGACGTCGGGCCAACTCCCGTTCCTCCTCCAATTCGCGCAAGGTTGTGTTGATTAGGGGAAGGGGACGAAAGACAGGGGCAGCTTCTAGATCGCGCTCCTCGTCATCGACGTCTTGATGGGCGTCACCGTTTTGAATTGCTTCGTCGAGAGGAGTCGCGCGAGTCGACTCGACACGACGAAGTTCAGCCGGTGCTTCTTCAACGTCGTTATCCTCAACGTCCTGATTTGCCACTGCGCTATGACGAGGGGAGATATTAGGTCTCCAGTGAAAGTTTGAAAATGCTGCAGCCATAGACATGGTCGTCTTGTTGGTGTCGAACTTGCACTTTAATTGTGTCTATCGTGGCTTGCTGTTGAAATTCTTGTCTTCTTGGGTCAGTGAAAATAGGAGTCTTGCGTCTGTTGGAGTCACGAAGGCATCTCCTGGCTTCTATGTGTGTATGTCATACAACGAAGGACGGAGAATACTCTTTCCTGCTGTGCACAACAGTGTTGTTCAGAGTTTTACATGTTTGTACAGTACTAGTACCAAGTGCTCGTACCGGTGCTATTGTTTTATCTCTATTATTCCGACTCTATCATATGACTGGGGAGTTGGGAGTAGTGAGTAGTGAGTAGTAGTAGGAGTATGCTGTATCGCTGTATGTGATATGCTGTATCTCAGTACTAACCCTTCCACGTACTACCTTCGGTGATACAGTACTCCAGTAAGACAGTAACATAGGGAGCGTGCATGCTGATTGGTACTGCTGATAGGTACGGCTTAACGTCATTTCCTTGCATTCTAAATTAATAGGAGGTGGCTTGACCGGACCTTCCGATGGCTGCATGGCCGTCTTTTCTATTGTGGCCTCGACGCTACTGTCACTATTCTGTTCAACGAGTACAGTAGCAAACTTCTGGTATGCAGCATACAGCATACAGCACATACCCCAAAGTATGGGCATATCTGAGTACTTGTAGTACGGAGTATGATACCAGTACTCCAGTACCAGGTAACATAACTGATAATCTGATCATCCTTGTATGACATGCGAACTGCGAACCACGGTACTTGTACCAGGTACAAGGTACAAGTACTGGAGTCCCACACAGTAACGTATACTGTACGCCCCTCCATACACATCCATATAACACAATACTCCATACGCTTGGCGATACTGGTACTATGTATGACATATACTTCGAGTCTACTGGTAACTGGCACTCTATGATACTACTTAGTAGCATCAAGGTACTCGTAGCTCGTAGCTATTATAGTGTATTAATATGCCGAAGGAATACAACTTGTATGCATAGTACAGTACCGGGGACAGGAAAAAGTACCAGGTATCATACATCATACTACGTATCCAACAGCGAAACCATAGGCCAAAAATCAACAACCTCGCTGTGTCTCACGTGTCACACGAAAACACGATCATATCTCACTCGTTTATCGACATCGAACTTCTTGTTTCCTCTTCATCGGGCATAACTCCGAGTACGTACCTTGTGCTTCCGGCTTCCGGCGACAGCACTTCAATTCATGTTATAGCTATTCAGCAAATCAAGGCCACTGGTATGATTGCTCCAGCTTGCGTTGGCAGAGGAACGAAATTTTGTACAGTGGAATGGAGTGCCAAAATCAGTGGAGTGCGATCTCAAATTGAGCCCTACACCACGCACTTCCTCTTGCCGAATCTTCCAAGCATCATAACCCGCGAGCAAGAGAATTTATACTTCAGTGAGATAAAACCAGAAATGCGCATTTGCACAATCGCAGCATCACTACATGATAACAAATCCTTGCGACAGCGCGTAGCAGATTGCTCCCCCAAGGTGGACAAATATCTGATTGTTGGTGGGAATTCCAAGGGTGAGAGTGCGGGGACCACGTCATTATCAACAGTCGAAGCAGCAAGAATTATCCAAGCTGAGACCAATACCGAGATTTGGGGGGTGGCAAATCCCAACGATCGAGCGAGCCCTACAAGCACTGCGGCCAAAATTGACGCCGGTATTCGAGGAATTATCACTCAACCGTGCTTCTCGTCGCATTCTTTGGAAGTATTAGAGAGCTATCCTCGGTATCTGGGGGTTTCTTACATTGCGGGGATGGCATTGCCAACCAGCACGAAAGACCTCATGTTCTGGCTGCAGCTCCTGGGCCAGCCAGATGTCCTGGATGATCCACTATCCCGCAATCACATCAAGTTCTTTAGTTCTTGCGAAAACGCTTCTTTGGTTTGGGCTGAAAATGAGCTGGAAAAATTGACTAAGGCAACGATCGATGGGGTCCATTACATGCCGATGAAAAACATTGACGACTTGATGGCACTTATCTCTAACCAGCAGTAGTTTGCAGAGACTATGCTTATTTGCTTAGAACAACTATGGGCTTGCCTACCTTTGATGCTTTATGTTCTTCACGTTGGCTCACCCAATAACTCAGCCCCAACAAAACAGAAATTGTTGAGAGTTGACAGTAAGAGGTATGGAGTGTGGGTCAACTCTCTGTACGACTATGAATACTGGTAAGATCGAGTCCCTCCAAGAGCACTATGCATATTGCACACTGGGCGCACTGGACAACGATGCAGGAATTGTCGATGGTGTCCACCCGCCGCCCGCCGCGGCTTGGCTTCCTGAATACAAGCATCGACTCGACCACAGATTCCACATTCCAAATGCCCTGATTCAGTACAGTACAGTATAAATGTATAAATCCCTTTTTTCTATCCGCATTGCACATTGCGCCATCCATTGCACATATTCACTTCTGTCATGATTTTCAAAGCCTCGACACATCAGTCGACTACAAGTACCGGCAAACGTTCATCATGATATCAACATCCTGCCTCGCCCGAACCCAAATACCCCGCGCAGTAACGTCAACAACAGTGCGATGGTGGCAGATGAACCTTCCTCAGAACTTTCCCGGTCAGGAAAAAATCAAAAAGAAACGACGAGGCCGAGCTTCGTACCGATTTGTGGATCAAATTCGACTTCGCGCTGTGGGAGGAAGAGGAGGAAAAGGAAGTCTATCGATGGAAAGCGTAACAGCACGGGGACACAAGAAACGTCCCGATGGAGGCCATGGTGGTCGAGGAGGTCATGTCATCTTGTTAGCCGACCCGGCTGTCCAGACTCTTAAGTTGTCGCATCCCGTGGCTGTGGCAGATTGGGGGACGAATGGAACCTCTCAAGACAGATCCGGAGGTGCAGGTAAGAATAAGATCATACGCGTTCCCTGCGGTGTAATCGTTAGGCGAGTATTGGATCACGATGAAGACTGGGACCCTGAAGAACGAAGGGTAATCAAAGCAGAGGACTACGCCATGCATGACAATCGAATCGACGACGGGGATGATGATGCTCTACTTCAAAATGGCGAGTACCATATTGACGACGAAGGTGACGATGATGATGATGATGATGATGAGGACGACGACGACGATGATGATGATGAAGATGAAGATGATGATGAATATGGCCATATACCAAGGGGACAGTTAAGCATTGTATGCGAAGGGTTGGGAGGGGCAGAGGATACTAGCGATGAGGATGACGATTTCTTTGAAGCTGGCGATACCAACGATACTCCCCGAGAACGAGTGACCTTGATTGATCTGGACAAGCCGGGCTCTTGGTGCCTTGTCGCTCGCGGGGGTCTTGGAGGGCGAGGGAACTGCGATTGGTTTTCGATCCACGGACCGCTACCGGAACCAAACGTTCTACTTGATCGCGCCAGGCCACAAGATGGAGAGGTTGCCTACCTAGAACTTGAGCTGAAAATGATTGCTGATCTTGGTCTTGTTGGGTTTCCGAATGCTGGAAAATCATCTTTGTTGGCAGCCATGAGCCGTGCCACTCCGAAGATCGCTCCCTATCCGTTTACAACGTTACATCCGTTAGTTGGTGTTATCGAGTATCGTGATGGTTACAAGGTTGTTGTCGCTGATGTTCCAGGATTGGTTGATGGGGCAAGTGAAGGTCGCGGACGAGGTTATGACTTCCTGCGACACATCGAGAGAACAAAGGCTCTCATGTACATTGTTGATAGCGCTGGAACTGATGGTCGCGATCCCGTTGATGACTTGAAGGTGCTAGTTAATGAGCTTGGATCTTATTCAAACGGAGATCTCATGAATCGGCCAGCGATTGTGGCCGCTAACAAAGTTGATTTGTTGTCTAAATCTGATTCCATTGAACTCTTCCATGAGCTTGGCAAAGTTGCCAGCGAAGCTGGCATTCTTTTCAATGGGGAAGTGATGGGCATTAGTGCAGGGGTCACCGGAGAAGGACTCTCTCCTCTCAGCCGAAAGATCAGGTCGTTGGTTCAACAACGAGAGTTGGAATTGGCTGTAGCCTAGGGGTCTAACAAATCTTGTCCTGTACTAGTAGTTGCGTTATCTCTCTATGTTATTAGCGACCGGAGGACATGTTCTGGGATCTTCTCAATCTGTTTCCTAGCTGTGAAGCCATCCAAGACGGGTCGAAGCACGTCACTACCGCAGTGCAACGTTCTGTACGATCCAACCAAAACGAGCTTGCACATAGCTCGAGAAACAGCAACGTTTAAGCGACGAAAATCATTGAGCAGCCGTCCTGAATATCCATGGCTGTTGCTACGCACAAGCGAGATTATAATAACTTGCTTGTCGCGTCCTTGAAACCTGTCAATCGTACTGACCTCTAATCCTCCCGTTTTCCATTTAGAAATCGCTGCAGACTCATTGAGTTGTCGAACCTGTGCCCTGAATGGCGAGATAACACCAATGCTTGACGCCGATAGCCCAGAGCCAATTAAAGCGTTTATTATCCTTCCCACGATTGCGACCTCGCGATCATTGACCATGTTACCACTCTTCTCCGGACGACATTCGAGTGCAACAATTTGCTTTGTACCAATCTGGTTTATGTCGCGGTCATAGAAGTCCGTGTCGGCAAAGACTACTGGTCTCGACGGGTCAATAATACGGGAAACCCAGTCATCAGAATCCTTAAACCGACTGAGGGCCAAAATTCGAGACTTGACATCTTCGTTCGCACACCTGAGTTTTCCTTCGTAGACAATTTCATTGCAAATCCGACAGATATCTTCATGCATGCGATATTGTAGCGTAAGCTGGGCAACACAATCGCTGTGCTTGTCCGCAAGTCTGCTCAACATTGAAACACCGAACCCCGCTTTGTCGGCAAGTTCACTGGTCACTAGTGGTGGCAATTGTTTGTGGTCTCCAACAAGGACGAAACTGTCAGCTGCCATTAACGCACCAATGATAACCGGCTGGCTGATTTGTCCTGCCTCGTCAACGATAACAACATCGAATTCCTGACCAACTAGCAAGGACGAACGTGGGATCGAAAGTGCAGTGACACCAACGATTCGCGCTCCCGAGAGAACAGTTTGAAGTGCATCAGACGATGGCGCACTCGAAGTCTTATCCGTTTTTCGCTCACACGTTTTGTCAATTTTGTGTTGCAAGGCCAAGGCCGCTGCGGACAACAGGATGGGATGTACCGCAGGGTGACAAGTATCTTTTTTTCCGAGTCGTATGATTTTAGGGCCAGTGTCGGCTTTTGACGCTAACGACAGTCCTCGGTCGATAAGCTTCATCATGAGGTTGTCGACAGCTGTATGCGTGTAGCTAGTGATCAACACGCGCTTACCATGAGCTGCAAGAAGTCTCGCAACAAAAGCAATAGTTGATGACTTTCCTGTTCCCGGCAATCCTTGAATAAGAGAATAATCGTTCGCAGAGAATACCTTCTTCGCGGCATTGCGTTGATCATCATTCAACCGATCGTAATCGCGCTTCAAGCTCGTCATATCGCAACCAGGAATGTTAACGCCAGGTGCTCCGTTGAACATTGACTGGCTTCTCGTGAGGTCGTATTGGGGAGGATGCAATTTCACAACGGCGTTCCGCAACCATGCGTATCGATTCCGAATCAAATGATTCTGTGACAGCTTGGGATCAGCCTTGCTGTTTTCAAACGGTTTCGTATCGCCCGAGAACAAATTGATAAGATTTTGTCTCGTAGTTCCCAAGCCAGTCTGCACATCATCTTTGTCGAGTCTGAGCAGGAGAGTTTCTCTGCGAGTCCTGGCTGACAGAACTTCCCTGCCTAGTTGACGACTCTCCTGCGCAGAAACTTTCACGACAATTCTGCTATCCTCCAGTGAGTCTATCATGCCCCTTGAAATATGCATCGTGTGCCGTCGTACGCGTGTATTTGTTTTTCGTTTCATCTCTGAGGATGAGTCAAGCAAAGTCGCATCCACGCTGAGGACAACAAGACTCCCGGGTTCCACATGTAGAGTGGAGAAACCAGCCTTGGACGCTGCATCAGGAGACCGGTGCATTGCGATTCTAACCCACTCGGAACCGTTGTTGTGACCAGGAGGAGGAAAGTGCTCGTCCAGAACAAGTGAAGAAACACTCTTTCCGGTCGAGAGTTCAAGCTCGAGCGACGGAGTGAGCCAAGAAGTTGAAACAGATCGAGCTGTTGCATCGGCTTCCAAGTCAATCAATCGATCCCAATCATTGAAGTATCGAAGATCATCGTCATCCAGATGCCCACAAAAGTGAGCAAGAAGTTTAGCGTGCGACTCCTTGACCATGCCATGACCTTGCGGTTTCGTTGATAGCGCAGCGGCTGCGTACAACATGCACTCACGGTTAGAGTAGCAGCGGTTGCACGGTTGCGGCCCCGACAGGACGTCGGGCAAGCATGCAGGCGGTGCTGGTTCAATTGTATAGTGGGCATCCTGATCCACGTCATTTTCGTCTTCGTATACAATCTGAACACCACGTGGAGCTGACACCTTTCGCATCTCACAAGCAAGGACGTTGCGTTGCCCGATAAGACTCTTCAGTTCCTGAATCAACGGCGAAACCCTAATGGCACGAATTCCTTCATGGTTCAAGTATAAAAGCATGCCCGATTTTGACGCGCTTTGATCCAAGGATGATCTTCCGTATTGAAGAGTTAGCATTAGAGTATAGAGCGCCAGCTGAGCCATGTGAGTATTCTGTGGTGTTTGATTGTGGCCAGTCTTGAGCTCAATACCAACCAAGCCCGTTTCTGGGTCAGTCTGGTTTGGGATGAAGTGCGACGGGATGTCTTGTGTCGTTGCTTTTACAGTTACGTCAACGTTTCCCTTCAGGCCAAATTCGGGCGACACAAGCACTTCCTCGGTGCCTTCCACGGAAAGAGCGATGAACTTTTGATCAGAATTGACTCCGTTCCCGTCAACTTTTGACGCCTTGTCGAGGCTGCGGTTGCAATCCATGAAATCGTTTCTGAACTGTTGTAGCTGCGGCAAGATGCGAATAACCTCTCTCTGAGCGTCAACTTCGTTGATCCCGAGAGCCACCAAGTTTTCGGCGGTTTCTCTTACGATGGCATGCACTGAGTCCCTCGCGAAGTTTATGGAGAAATCTTGATTTCTCATACATTTCTCGAAGAGGAGATGCCTCATCGTTCCGTAGAGTGCTGCGCTGCTGCTTATCCCAGTAGAGCCAAGTCTAAATCGCAAGACTGCGCGACGAGAACAGCTGACAGTCTCGGACACCATCGTCGGTGGGACAAGCGTATCTGGATGAAGAACCAAGAAGAGGTCGTCGTGTTGGTCAGATCCTGCGGGTGCGCTGGTGTGAAGCACAACAGGGAACGCCTCCACGTTCGTTTCGTAGAGACCACTCAAAGAGCAAAGGTTAATTGCATCCCCAGATTGGACGGGCGTATGATACCATTCTCCCCGGAGAAAAATCCAACCTTCTCCGACCGTCTCCTTCGCTTTTCTAGTTAGCCTCCTGCTTGAGCTGGATGATCGATGCGTGATCTTCTTGATTGCGTCGGAGTCGGACGCCTCGTTTCGCCATGACTTGACCAACACGGCCTTGGTGTAGCAGCTGTTGTCATCAATGACAGAAACAACATGGTAGCGGGAGAACATTGTGACAGGATGGTCGAGGTCATGACCGAGAACGCGCGGGTTCCAGACTTTGGCGTCGACGGGGGGAATCTGCAACGAAGCAGCCTCTACTCGAAACGCAGGTACCTGTGGCTTCGAGATACTGCCGGATTTTCGGGCCGCGATAGACTTGTCCAGTTCTGAAAAATCGAACGTATCATCAAAGGGATCTCCGAACGACTCACGCGGTTTGTATGTCGGCGTTTTAAGCTTTTGCTCGATCTGGCCATCCAACTCGTCAAAGTCAATGTTGAAGTCTCCAAATTCATCGTCATCTCCTACTTGGGAATGCGATGTGACTTGCTCCTGATGTACTTCTTCCGTCGGAACCTTACACGTACAAGGCGGCGCCACTGTCGCCCCGAGGGGAGTCAAGTTCTTGATCTTGGTCTGACTTAATACAACCGCGTCCAATGCCGCCAAATCGCCGTCGCTTAGATCAAAGTCGTCGTCAAACTCCGTGTGTGAGGTCGGTGTGAACCGTGGCATGGCGTCTGTTACATTGGCATTATCAGAAGTCCGAATTGATTTCAGCTGCAGATCATGGGCTGGCAGGTCGCGTGTTTTCAGGCGATCGGTCCATGTCGCAAGATCTTGAGCTTTCGCCAAAGGTTGAAAATGAGTTGATGGCTCAGCCACAGTCTCAGTTTGGATGCAGACCTTGTTCACGCCAAGATTGATATGCTTTGGAATAAAGGAAGATAAAGACTGAGTTGCTGGCATTCCGAGCTGAGGTGGTGGCATTATCTTGGTCGTATGCGCTGCAGGGATGATATGTTTCGACTCCACAAGTTTTGGATCTTTCAATGGATGCAGTGATCTCAAAGGAGTGCGCTCTCGATTCGTCGTCGGTAACTTTAAGGGAGTATCGAGTTGCCGAAGCAACTCTTCAAAGCCATTGGAATCGGCATGACTCTGTCCTGAAACGTCTGGTCGTTGGTTGTCCTCAAGATTACAGCTATCAGCTGATGACGGTCGTTTTCTCTTCCGATCACCAGGATTCTGACGTCGGGGTCGGTGCTGTCGCCGCGGCAGGGGAACAGAATTCGATCTTTGCAGCACCTGCGAAGCTTGTTGGGAGGGAGTTCCAAGAAGCCTCCATAACTCGTCAATTTCTTGATTTGGACTGTAGTCCTTCTTCGTCCCATGCTGTGCTGGCGTATGGTTGAGTTGATTTCGAAAATCTCCAGCATTCTCATCAATCCACTCGACGCAGTCCTGTGTCAAGCCAAACTCATCATCCATCATAAATTCATCTCTCGACAGTCGTCGACACGATCTATTTCAGTACGACGTACAAATGGAGAAATCGAATGAAATTGCTGTTAATGTACGAGGAGTCGTCGAATCTGAGTTTGTCGGTTTCTTGCACCCGATGCCGATTGCGGATGATCCAATAAAATGGCGCGATATTGCAGTTCAATACTCTGAGGAGAACTTGACAGTACTACAGTCAACAGTCTATCCTACTACCGTAGTTCTGCAACGTACTCTGGAGTCGTGATTACTAACCACAAAACTACAGTATCAAACTCCAAGGACGTTCATACGAACGGGGCAAGTACCAGGTACCAGGTGCCGTACTCGAGCATGTACTTTGTACTGTACCCTGTACCTGTACTCCGTATGTCCATGTATACATAAATGTAACACGGCGAACACTGACCCACACCTACGCACCCTGTTGTCGTCGATGACCACTTTCGCCATTCGCTCTAAAATCGAGTTACCTCACAAACCTGGAGATTTCATTGCCACCATAATAATGATAAAAACAGCAGCTCATCCTACTGCACCTTACGCCATGCATACTCTCCCCTCTCGGCACTGGTACCTAGTACTACAGTACAACCTATCATCATCTACTGGTCGAGCACACTCCGAGTACAATACTCACGCCACCTCTAAGCTTTCTATGAATCAACTTTCTGCTTCAATACCATCACTGTACTAGCTCTTGCTGGAAGGTCCGGCAATACACGCTTAGTCGTGAATCAAGGTCGAATTCACGCTGGCCGGAGGCGAAAATCATTTCCGTTCTGTGTCTGGCTGGTGCTAAACTGGTTATGCCAGCGTCATCGTCGTTTTGCTGACACTTGCTGACGAAAAGACAGATCTGCTGACATACGCTGACAAAAAACCAATCTGCTGACGTCTGCTGACGAAATTCGAATCTGCTGACATTTTCTGACATATGATGACGAAAACGAGTTTTTTCCAGTACAAAAGCTACGGTGATGCTGACATCTTCTGACGTTTGCTGACGAGAATCAAGTTTGCTGACATTTGCTGACGAAAAGCAAATCTGCTGACATTTGCTGACGAAAAAGAAATCTGCTGACATTTGCTGAACCTTGCCAGCTCGAATGATACGACAAAGATCCTAACAAGCTCTCATCACGCCGGCCGGTCATTGGCTGGCGCGCACATTCTTAAGGTACATCTTGTTAATCGCGAAACGTGCTTGGGCCGGACCTTCCTGGCCCTAACCAGTTGCACCACTCGAAATTGAGTCTTGAGTCTTGCGTTTAACTATAAATAAATAAATATAAACTAATTATTGGGTTAGCACCGTCTCCAACCTTTGTCAAGATTGAAGTGTGTACCCCGGAGTGGCGTCACTGTACTAGTACAGTGTCGCGGCCCCTTACTAAAATGTTCCACGATTATAGTCTCTTGAAGAATTCCGTAATCGCAGTTTGGGTTTTACCGTCGTGTTCGTACCGTGCTCGAGCGTTTCGCATGTACAGTAACCACCTCCTCCTTACTGAATGACTTGCACGAAGTAAATCTCCCAGTGGACGTTCACAGAAATGTCGGTCGCCCGCGCTTACGAGTTCAGGATGGTTGTGAAGATGAGTGATCTCAAATAATTCTGGACAACGCAATCCTCGCATACCCTGCGAGTCATGGCCATGTAGTTTTTGGTTCCGTGCTTTCCACATCGACATACTGAATTCGTGGGTTGCTCGAATGATTTTCCGCATAGTCTGGAGACCCTTTGCCTGGATTATTTCCTCCGTATCACCTGCTGGTAGGGATGCTAGGTATCGCCACTCGACTGTGAAGAACCCTCGCATGGCTGCAGACCATCCAATCCGTGACTGTTGTGCCACCGCCTTCACGATCGAAGATTGATGGAGACTCGGATACTCCGTCATATCCAAATGCTGGTCCTTGTTTTCCAGCCAGTTTAACAACATATGCTTGAGCGCCTTGACGGGTGGGAGCAGACTCGCAGTGTCTATCGCTCGTCTAAACAGACCAAGGGCTGTCTCTCGTCCTGGATTTTCAATACATTGGAGAACGTGGTCGTCATCTTCCTCCACCCGAAAACAGCATGGACACAATCTCATGGTTGGGTCTTTTATCTTCGCCACTTGGTACCTCCGTAGTCCAGTGTGTCTCTGGTTGTTCATGAACTTGACTTGTGCAGTGTGCTTAGATGGGGTCAGCGACCGGCAGAACTGGCTCAGTAGTTGAATATCAATCGTATTCCACTCGTCGTCGGTCCACTTGTGACGAGCTTGTAAATGTTGACGCAAATGATAGCCGTTGATGTGGAAGCGGATACACTCCTCCACCTGTCCTACTTGCTGAATGCCTTGAATCCAAATGGAGACTCTCGACTCTGGAATATGGACCGTGATTTCTCTGGACTGTCGTCTTGTGGTACCATTGCGATATTCGGTAGCTAGTTCGTCCGCGCGGTTGTTTCGGATGACATCCTTGCTTGGATTTTTGTACTTTGATGACCTTTTACCCATGTTGGTAGAAGCTGAGAGCGTAGAGAAGTTCGATACGATCTTATCTGGGCAAGGAGATCTGAGTTTGTGGGTTGTTTCCACCTGGGCTTATGGGCTGAAGTATGCTTCTCGACGTTCGAAATTGCTGCTTTACTGTCACACACCCACCGTAGCTTCCCTGAATCTTTGTGCCCCACTGGTGAACGAGCAACGACAGTAACAGGAGTGGAGCAGCCAATCCAGCAATCTCGCATCGAGTCGAATTAGCAACATCTCTGGGCCCGTCGACTGGTCCCGATCCTTCGTACAGGATGATATTCTCTGAAGTGCTCAGTGTCCACCCGAATGTACCCTAGCATCTTTCAAACCGCCGTCGCTAGCAATCGTGAGATTCTTTTTCGAGCGGCTGGCTTCCCATACTTCTGCTTCAGATACACATAGTCGGACTGAACTGAGTAACCGTCGTTGATAAGGGGGTAGCGTTTCCATTTGGATGCTGTCCGTACTATTAGTGAAAAGATCAGCGGGCTCTTCCCGCGGCCGGATATTCTGCTTGATTTCTTGCAGATTGTCTATCGGTCTCCTCTTCCATAAGTCTCCATATCGTAAATAATTTGACGAGATATAACGTCGCCATAGTCGTCGTTGGTGGGCGGACGGTCGCTCCTGGCGAGGCCACCCAGGTATGGTTTCGAAATGTGGAGGCCTGTCACCCCCTAGGAGATGTTGGGAGATCTTTCTGTGGTCGTGGGAGCAACACAAGTCAGACAGCTTGAAACATTGCAGGTATAGGCGAACCAAATTTATATCCCTTTGTTGAACACGAGAGTATCGGGATAGCCGATCAGGATCCATGATTGCCGTATCCTGCTTCCCTTTTAGATCAACTTGTAGTACATCCGTAACATGGATCGCCATGTTGTGATTCGACAGAAATTGGCGGAGAGAAAGGATCCACGTTGGCGTCAGGTAATCCAAAACGATTGTTGGATGCTCCAGAAGATGGGACAAAATACCCGCTTCCAACTGAAGCGTCTTCAATTGTATGACCAAAAGTTCTCCCACTTCCGTACGACGGTAGATATGATGGCGAAAGTACTTCACCATCTCAATTCCACACTCGGTGCGAAGATCCATCAGTCCCAATCCTCCCATGGAAAGCGGCCCGTGGCGGACTGCTGTTGGTAGATTCCTATTCATCCCTAGCTTTTGTACAATTGCCGGCAATATCCTTGTTTGTATCTGTTCCAACTCCTCCTCATCGATCGCTAACGCTGGAAGCGAGTATCGCATTGCTGGCTCATAGGTTGTTCGTACGAAAACTCTTATGTCGCTCGACGTCAACCGTGGTGTCTGTATCCGGGATGCGTACTCGTCGGCCTTTTTCTTCAGTATGGAAACGTGGTGGGAAAAATCGCCGATCGGGTTTTGTAAACTCAAGTATTCGTGTTGCTTGATTGAGTGATTGTCGGCGAATTACAACTCGGTGCGGATCTTGTCCTTGGCTCAATCTGACTGTTGCGAGGGGATCTATCGTTTGCTCTCGAAGAATGGGACGTCCTGACCTCCAATCCCAATACATGACAAACCACGAGCATTTTGAAAGATTTAGAGAACCTCCGGAGTAGTGCAATAGTTTCTCCCATGTTTGTGCTAGATCTTCAAGGCTTGTTACGAGATCTTCAAAGGACATACTTCCGTTGTCCGTGAATCCGAGGGCAGTGTCGTCCACAAATGCATCCACCAATCTCGAATGCGTATTGACGCCGTCCGATGATCGGAAGCTCATTCGGAGGGGACTGACTCGCTCCAGCGTATTCAGAAGAATGACTACCAACGTGAGCCAAACAGCAGGGGATGCTCCGCTGCCTTGCCCCGTACCAAAAGAGGAGCAAATGGAGTACCTGTATAGGAATTCTCCGACACTCCATACACAGTTTTAACCATATAGCGCATAAGTTCCAACGATTGGGCGTGAGACCTTACAGCATTGATCGGCATGCCGCATCGTCGGGCGGCCAACATTCCCAGGGCTACTATGATACGATCGAAACACGCAGACGCGTCATTATCGAATCGAGCGTAGTTGGTCTTCAAAAGTCTACTCATGTCGGCCGTTAGTTGGGTCAACATGATAGGTTCCATTGTCGTTTTCCCTGGAGTTGAACCGTGTTGGCCCGAGTTGAGTAGATTCATCTGCACTGCTCTCCGTACCAGTCGCGATCCCCAAGTGAGTTTCAGGAACAAGTTATAGTCTGCCTCGAACAGATGAATGATACGTAGACGATTGATTTTGGGATCTCCCTTATCTTTTTCGATCATGACGTTCACTGCTTTTTGCCATCTGGGAATAGATATCCCGCGTGTCACAACAATGTTCAAGAATTTGGCCATACTGTCGAGCAGGATCGGATCCTGTACCAACGCTTTATAGTGACCGAGGTGTCGTCCAGATGGGGACGTAGTGGTAGATTCCTTCCAACTTAGGATTCCTTTCTTGAAATCCTCACTGGAGATGGTAATGGGGATTGGATCAGCGTCTTGTACCGAGTTGGGAATGGTGAACGACGCGAGAAACTCTTTCAATAGCATGTCGTCTCCATGCCATGAAGATGGTACTATCCCCCGTAGGAGATCCTCGGCTGCAGGAGACAAACTGGTGAATGTTAACGCGTCATGGATCGTGCCATTGCCGCAAGGTGAAGAAGCTGCAGCTCTGAATGCGTCTCTATTGAACTTGACAAGGTGGGCTTCGATTTCCTCGCGAGAGATGATGGTGTCCCACATTATGTCCGCAGGGAGGTCTCCTCAATACCGTGTGCACATCGCCGGGCTGAGTTACCTTGCTGGCTTCTTTCTCGCGAGGAATTTTCAACTTTGTGAGTGGAGAGTATTCCCCGGTTTAATCAAGTTTTTGATATGTGAAAACATATTTCGATTTGATTCACTCGAGTGTTCGTCGTACGATTTTGGCCTTTCGCATGGATTCATGTTTCGTGTGGTGATTAGTGTCAGCGTCGTATGTGTCTAACAGATCTTGAAAACTCTGTTGGCGGTGAGACAATGAATGTTTCTGAACGATGCGCAGTTGTTTAGATGCCTCGTTGAGACGCTTTCTGACCGTGTTCACATCCAATGCCTGACCAAACTCGGGAAGTCGAAAGGACGAGTCAAATTCTTGAATCTTCGTTTCCCATCTTTGAAAGGTTTCTTGGTAATCTGCCCCATGTAGGAGTTCGCGCAGTCGGAGTTTCCAGTATCGCATTATCACCCCCGTATTGCGTAGTTTCGGCGACCATTTATATGTTTTCGGTTGGATGTGGAGAACCTTTTCGGCATGCATCATCGCGCGGCCTTGGTCGTTGTCCCACGCACATAAGAGTTTGCGGAGTTGTGGCGTTGTCATTTCCTGATGACGTGCATGTAACTCTTGGATCCGAGATTCCATATTGTGAGTCTCGTAGTATTTCCGGACTCCCGATAGATACGTAGCAACCATTTCTGGATTTCCACTGTACAACGATCTCATATTCGGTGTATCCATTGGACTATCAACCGTATCCCCTAGGATTTCTTCCAGTCTTAGATCGACATAGAGACCTCGGTGATCTGATTGTGGGCCCTCTATATAAGCAAGACTGCCTTGGCGCATTACAGAGGATACAACTTTTGGACACCCGAGTATATAATCGATCCGTCGATTCGCTGAACCAATAAATGTGGATGGGGCAGGGTGAGTGCTGTGTAAGTCAGACAAATCGCAGGATCCAATAAATTCCTGCAAGTGCTTATCCTGATAGATGGTTCCGTTTGCGTCCATCATTACCAAAATCGAGTGCCCTGCATTCTGGAGCTTCATGATTGTCTGTCGGAGATCTGATAGTATCCTCTGTCGGGGCTGGGGAGAAACTTCACCTTGTCTCCGGTAGTACTCATGTTCCTTACCAATGCACTCCCTAGTGGCGCCTGCCTTACTGATCCCTCGCATACTCTGTAGACAGTGAGTAACGAAAGAGTGGATCCGCCTTTACCTTCGATGGTGATTCCACTCCATCTGCCCAGTCCTGTAGGGTCGCAGATTCCTGGACCTTGAACTGTCGTTGTGTGTTTTCCTCGGATAGTGGTGAGACATCCCCCTGCCTGAAAAGATTCGCTACTCGAACATCGATCCACCTCCGTTATTGGGTACCCAAAGACTGTTTTCCCCAATCTAAACTGTCTCTTAACACTCGCTGTGTATTCCATTTGGAGATGGTATTGTTGCCACGCGGTGTTTGTCTCAGCCAATCCAAAACAGTCGACTCGAATGCCGCCATCTGGGACATGTAGTATTTGTAGTCCTCCAATCCGGAGGAATACGTCAATCCCTTTACATTCTGAAAGAATATCCTTAACGAACGTGGGTCTTTATACACAACCGCATCACCGAATGATTGTGTAGCCTGTGGGTCTGTTTGCTTTCTTGCTTTGATTCGTCCAGGGCGATGTCTCGGGAGCATTAAAACTGATGACAGATGTGGCAGTGGTGGATGCCTGTCTTGTCCTTGTGACATATAGCGGCCTCTTGTTCTGTTGGACATTCCGCCATTGCATGATTGACCAAATGGAATCGTGGTAGTATCTAGGCTGTTCATTTCCTCGTTCGCGGTAGTCTCTCCTCGTGTCCGCATCACCTCCTCTGTACGCTGCTGATTATGATGCTGTGTCGCCATTAATCAGGTTTGCCACCGTCTGGATCGAGGGGTCTTGTGTATTGATCGTCCAGATCGGTTGGGGCTTCGCGGGATGCAAGGTTCCCAATATGATGTTGTCCGCTAGCCTGGTGTAGGGTATTAGCGTGTTGTAGTTCCTCGAAAGCATCTTCAAGGTTTAAGCAGACGTCCGACGACTCAGACATATCCTCAAGAAGGTCTTCACCACCGATTCCATGAATTGCGAATCCTTCACCCTTCTCTTCTTGGTATGCAAGGCCCTCTATTGGTTTAATCTTGTCCTTATCTATCTTATCCGCAATTATGCAGTTGTTGTGTTCGTCATCGCCGATTCGGTGTTTGGATCTTGTATGCTGTTTCTTTTTCTCAGGAGATCTGTAAACGCTCGTGTCTTGGGATGAGTCCTGAGATGTCTTCGATTTCGTCGATCCAGAATGCACGCTCGACCCGCCACTATGTTGGCTTCTTTTGTTTGCCCTAGGATTTTCCAAATTTCCAGGGTTTGAATACTTCGTGCCGTCGATGTGTTGTCGTGTCATTGCTATTTCCATTTTGTCCGCCATGGCTGTCATAAACTGAGATAATTGTTCGAATTGTTTCCTCATGTCCAACATCGTGTATGACATGTCTTGTTGGCTTTCCATTGTGAGAAGTATCTTGTCGTTCATGTCTGAAAATTGGTGGGATGTTTCCTTGGAAAGTACCTCCAAATTATCTGATAAGATCTTTTGCTCTTTTGCCGATTGTTCCAGCTTCACATTTGAATGTTCTAGTTGCGTCTGGACTGCCGACATTTTGGTATCCAACTCCTCTATTCTTGTGAATTGCCGTTCAAGATTGTTCAAGCGGTCCGATGATATCTTCCCCTGATGTTTTCGACTCCTGTTGTTGTCGTTTGATTAACTGTTCGAGTTCATGGAATCTAGAGTCCGTGCTATTCATTCGAGAGACAACTGTCATTGATCGTGTTGAGGTTGTGCTTCTTTCCTCTTCCATACTTGTGGCAGAACTTGCCTCCGACCCGAGGTACGGATTGTTTTGCTCATGGTTGTTGCGTTGGTTAGTTGTTCCAGTGGACTGATCGCTACGGTTGTTGGACGCCTCAGATGGAGTTGGCCATGCTTGTTTTGTGCGTTGGAGATGTGAGTTCAGACTGGTGTTCTGTGAGACTGTTTGGGGCTTGTTGTGATTGGAATTGTTGCTTGGCGACGTTGAATCTGACCTTGGTTGTCCTTCTGGTTCTCGGTGCCATGTTGTCGCCATCGACATTTGTTCCAGGAATTGCACATTTGCTTGGATCTCCGTCTGAATGACTATTACGTCGGGAAGACCTGGTAAATTGTCTCTGAACCTTGCTTCTCGATGACTCGGAGGAAAAGCCTTGATTTGTATTGCTGCCATTGATATTGTGCGCGTTTAAAATAATGACTCGGAGTCACCAAATATGCCTTGTTGTCATTTGTCCCGTTAACTGCATCGCATAAAGCTGAAGTGGTTCCGTCCTTTTCTTTAAGAGATGCTATCCATTCTCGTGTAGATCGTTTTGTTGTTGATCCGTCTTCATGGTATTCAGTGCGAACTTGATCAAGATGAGTGACTTGTGGAGAAAGTGTGATCGCTTGCAATGACTTTGCCCACCTGTCATGGAACTGAAAATGTTTCCGAACCTGTTCGTTGCTCATTGTGCCTAGTGCGTATCTTGGTAAGAACAGAGCGATACCTCGTCCCGTCATGATCGGAAGAAGTGCTTGGCACAACGGTGTGACATGTTTCTCCCCGCATTGGATCGTGAGATGTGGAATTAGCTGATCCATAGGGCACTTTTTCTGTCGAATGACGTCAAAAATGGAGCATGATCCGGCAGTAAACTCCTTAAATACTTGTTGTACCAGAGTTTATGAGTGGTGTTCGGAGCTTTGAGCAGGATATATCCCGCTGTAACCATTTTACCACTTGAGCTCGCAGAGTTTGAAATTGTGACATCAAGTTGTTTTGTTGTAAACTTTTCCTTCATCATTTCAGAATTCTTCCACATGGACGGATTGTTCTTAAAGCCAAAGCGGACTCCAAATATCATCTGAGATCGCTCTGGTATCATTGTAACTTTCGGAGATATATAGTCTCGTAACCCGATAGCTGTTAGATTTTGCACCGAATTTGACATCATCAAATCTTCGCTTTCCCACCGGTACAGCATTCCGTATTGTTCGGGAGAATATCACTCACTAAGTTGTAGATTGCTTCATTCATTTTATTTTGTCGCTTTCGTATACTGCCAAATCCTCCGGTGGGAACCATTTGATCGTGACTCGATGGGTACCATCGTTTGTCGGAATGTTTGGATGTGGTGCTGTTTGGGTGGTTGTATTGTTCCATGGCGTCGTACTCTCCTTTTCATTTAGATCATGTCGGTTGTTACCAAATACGTGTTGGGTTTCCTGTTCAACTTCGTTATCCGTCACATTTCGACCAAGTGGAAGTTGCTGAGAATCCTGCTTCTTATTCTCTCTCATCGTTTTGTTGAGCTGGTCAGCTTTTTCCCCTTTCCTTTCGATCACGTCTTTGTTCTTTTGGATCAATGGGAGTTGTCCTCGTTGTTCCGGCAGTTTGTTTTCCATGGGTCGATAGTTCCTTGGTAATTCTTCTGGGGGAAGATTAAAACCAGGAGCAAAGGCACCGACAACATTGCTCGTATTCACGTTAATAATGGACTGCTGATTTGGTGGGCTCTTTGATCGACGGCGTCCTGAAACTGGGATCCAAGCTTGGGCATCGTCAATCTCCATTTCCTCTTGCTGTTTGAAAAATCGCATCTCTTTCCAAGAGTAAGCAGTGGTATCGGTTTCGTGCAATGTCGTTGGGTCATGGACCGCTAGATACGGTTGAGAGATGTTGGTTGCCCAATCGTTTAACTTGACTGGAACCTGGAGATCACGATCAACGTGACTCATGAAGTTATACCAGATTGCTCTATGGACCATGAGAGGATCCGTGTTAACAGCTGCCCAAACTTTGTCGCATTCGAAACAATCTTCGAACACAAACAATCCAAGATGAATGTATCGATTCCAGTTGGTTGGGTGTCCGTACTGCCGATAGGCCTGCGCGTTGGCGTTCCTACGATAACGTTCTTGGCGGGAAAACCAGTCGGGAGCTTCGGGAATGGGTTGATCTACCCAGGTGTCAGTCTCGAATCCATACATCGTGTGCGATGGAGTCAAATCGACGGGGAGAGCCGAAGGAGGCGTGGGAGCCGTTCCTTCGGTCATGGTCATGATGCTTGGGGTACGCGACAACTTCCTATTTACTGTACGCAATTACGGACTGCGGACAGACTGTACTTGCGAAACTCTAAACTAGAAAATTGTGTCTTGCGTTTAACTACTCACAACTTGTGGCTCACAAATTGTGATCCACAACTCACAGCACATAAAGCGTTGGTCTGCAGATGAGATTGTACTCCTGTAGAACATGAGTTGATGCAATTTGCCTTCTCCTAACAACAAGAGGAATGAACAAGGTACTGTCATTGTCTGCCTATATGCAAGAACATCAGCATATCATACATATATCATCAAGTATCATGCGTTAATAAATACTCCAGGAAGGTCCGGCCCAAGCACGTTTCAGCCGTTAAGTTTGTGACCGTCGTCAGATATGCGTCAGAGATTTTCCAAAATATGTATTGCGAGATTTGTAGCTCGATTGGTCGATGCAAACGAGCCGGCAAGGTTTTCTCCTCGTAAGTAAAAAATTGCTGACCGTCAGTAAAAAATTGCTGACCGACAGTAAATATTTACTGACCGTCAGCAAAAAATTGCTGACCGTCAGTAAATAATTGCTGACCGTCAGGAGGTTCCGGAATTTCTGCTTTTATCCTAGTATTTATTCTACAGGACTTTTTGTGTATCAGATTGATCGAATTGGTTTCATGATGTTGGTATTCGTAGGTACTCAAGTACAATGGACAATTATCATTTTCTGATTTGACGGATTTTATTATAAAAGAAGAAAGTCCGCAGATTTCTTTCTCCTAATTTCTTTCTTCTACTTAAGCAAATTGAAGCTTCTTCAATTTTCTTCTAGTTTCTCCCTTTTTCTCCTTTTTTCTAAACAGCTTCTCCTATTTTCTCCCTTTTGCTTCCTTTCGCTTACTACGTTGCAAGTCGTAGAATTTTAGTTTCGTTGATACGAACTCGAACATATAAAACGTGTCGTACATAAAATTCACCTTAGTGCTGCGAGGTATACACTGCTTTAAAAGCCTATTTTGGACCATGCCACACACGTTTCCAAATGAGCGAGTAGAGCTTCTCTCTTTTTCTTCCTTTTTCTCCTTTTTTCTTCACGGAATATTTTCTTTCTTCCTTTCTCTTCTTTTTTCTTCCAGATTTTTTCCTTTCTTCCTTTTGCTTGCTTTTTCTTCCGGGGTTTCTATGAATGTATATAGAACTTGCATATGAATCGATGGACTTGTTTTGCTCATCACGTTTTCAATTTCGGTTGATGTCCAAGGTTATCACGTCATGGCACGCAGAAAAAAAGAAACGGTTTTGAAAAAAGTCCTTAAACATGAAAGAAAAACTAGTCCGAAAGCAAATATTCCGGGACCTCCAGTAAATCTGATTTGTCTTTAAGAAGCTTTCGTGGACACATGGTATGTTCTTACGTCAGTAATTTCTTCTGACCGTCAGCAGTTTCTTTCTGACCGTCAGCAATTTTTTACTGACCGTCAGCAAATTTTTACTGACCGTAAGTAAATTTTTACTGACCGTCAGCAACTTTTCACTGACCGTCAGTAATTTTGCACTTTGCACCATTCACATGATAATAGCGCCAGCCTATGCTTCACGTTGCGTCACCAAGACTCAGAATGGAAGCGATTTTCACCTCCAGGGTATCACGTGTTTTCGTCTTCTTCACGATTCCCTAGGTATGGCCGGACCTTCCAACACAAACAAAAACTCACTATGCATACCGGTAGCTGGGTAGAGTAGGGTAGGACGCTTCTAATACGAGTATGTCATAGCTAATGGATACGCCTACTCTAGAGTAGTAGTAGTTGGAGTGTAGGAGACGATAAACTGTTGAGACTTCAGACTTCAGACGCCCATTTGAACGGCGACTCCATAGTACAGTTGTGGTACATAGTATACGTACGATACTATGTACGAGGAAGAAATCACAATAGCACAATAGCCCTCCCCTACATGAGTATCGGTAATTTGTGAACTGGAGTTGGAACAGCTGAGATATGACATACATAGTAGATCACTATACTATATATATATATATTCGACGCGCTTTACACCTGACACCAGACAAAATACAAAATAACAGTACTTGTAGCTGGTACCAAGAGAAGTTGTCTCCCGCCAATTTTTTGGAAAGGGAAGCGAGGAACAGGATACACAGGATACAGGATCATCGAATGATGCATGTAATTCTTGATTTCCCATCAAACCTTGTTTCCAGACGAGTGCCATTTAGCAAACGAGGAGCGAAAGCAATCACGTGGGCCATCTATACCCGAAGATCGGATAGGTTCATTGGGTCAGGAGACTCTGCTCGAATCCCAATCTCAGTGACGCGTTGCTTGATTCATCGAGAGTGGATTGTCCCATGGACGCTTCAACGTCCAAAGATAATCAATCATGTGTTCAGGGTACGCACACAATTCCCTTTTGTAGTGTAAATCTCCATATTCACCTCACCTCCTCCGATATCGCATTCCTCCATAGTGGCAGTTCGACTGCGGCCCCTCAACGATGAGGAAGCTAGCCAAGTCAGCGTAACAACTCGACCTCGGTTTGGGCGACCCATCAAAACGGCTCATGATCGCGCTTGGACGTGCTCCTCAACCACCATACAGCAAACCGGCGTACGATGCGTCGAGGGAAAGTCTGCCTTTTCCTTTGATCACATGTTTGGCGAAGATTCCACAACGGAAGCCATATACGATGAAATGGTGAGGCCCATTGTTTGGGGCATTACGAATGGCAAACATGGGACTGTCTTTTGTTATGGCCAAACGGGATCTGGGAAGACCTTTACGATGCAGGGGAACGATCTGGACGTCCATGAAGAGGATGGCCTCTTGCAGTTGGCGGTTAAAGACATCTTTCAATGGATACGAGAGTCCAACCGGGAGTCGATGGTTCGAATTTCTTATTTTGAGATTTACAATGAGCAAGTGCGAGACTTGCTTTCAGGGGTGGTGGATGAAGATCCCGCCAATCGGAGTCAAGATGTGTTTCAAGGGAAAGCAGTGGCAGTACGCCTTGATCCCAAAGAAGGTGTTAAAGTCAATTGCCGCGAAGTGGAGGTGAACTCTGTCCAAATACTTTTGGATCTGCTGCAATTTGGAAATCGTTATCGGCAAGTGGCTTCGACAAGCATGAACAATCGTTCCTCCCGTAGTCATGCCATCTTTCGGGTCACGGTCGAGTCAAGATCAACCGACAACACAGTTCGCCTCGCTACACTCAATCTCGTTGACTTGGCAGGGTCTGAGAATAGTCAAACGTCTGATACTACCAATCTGCAACAGCGAGAAGGAGGAACAATCAACAAGAGTCTTCTGTCGCTCTTCAAAGTAATTCATTCCTTGAGTTTGCCTGTTGCAACGCGACCAAAATTCATTGGATATCGTGATTCCAAGCTTACGTTCATCCTCCAGCCCCATTTGTCTGGCAATGCCTTGATGGCTGTTATCTGCAACGCCAGTCCTGCCCATGCATTTGTTGAAGAAACGCGCTCGACGCTACGATTCGCATCACGTGCCAAACTCATCGAAACCAAGCCTCGAATCAACGAAGTGGCGCCACAGGACAGTGCCTTGGCTCAGAAACTCCATCTTGAACTCGAAGAAACACGAAAGTCTCTCCTCGCCATGGAACAACGGAGTTCTGAATCAGAAAATGCTTTGATCGAGGCTGCACACGAACTCAAGAAGATAAAGCAGCTCATGTTTGGCGACGAGGACTTCAGGCTAGAATCGTTGGCCAATGTCGGATTGCACGTTCGGAAGAACAGAGGAGCCGCTGGATCGATTCCAACTGTTGATGAGACCAGAAATTCTATGGAGACTACAGAGAATTATCTTCACGACCAAAACATAACACAATTATCCGGACTATCGATACCTCGAATCACGAGGCGCCGGGACCCTGTTGAAGTGGCCCGGACTCCACCGTCGGAAGTGTTAATCTTGACAGTGGGCTCTCAAGATATGAATCAGACACACAGCGAGATGTTTGCTTCGGACATGGAACAAAAGGCAAAGTTCTTGGAACATCGCCTTGAGTTTGCGGAGGACGCAATCGAAAAGCTCATGGAGGATTTGAAGGCCGCCCGAAACGCCCTCCATCACGTGGTGCACCGGAATGTGCGTCTAGCCAGCAAGGTGGAGCGCTATCGTCAAAAGCTGGAGAAAGTGGAGGAAGAGGAAGGCGGAAAGCTGAGGGCCCAGTACATTTTACTCAAGTGGAGCATGTATCTGTCATTGTTCTTCTTCTTTTTTCACCTTCACGATTTTTTTGCTGTCACTGTCATGTTTGTTTGGTTGTGCCTTGAAACTTATACTGCCTAGTTAAAGTGTTACCGAAGTCAAAAGGTACAAGTTATATTGTGTACTCTAAGTTCGTCATTACCGGTTTTTGTCAAGAAGCACTCCATCAGCCATCGACAACGGCAGGATAATGGCAACAATGAGCGCCCAAGGAGCCGACATCCTGTATCTAAGTCTTGGTAATTCGGTCTGAAGTCTGAAGTGCGTACCACTGTCATGGTGCAAGTACCTGGTATGCTACAAGTATCATACCTGATGGTGCTGTTCCAACCGGTAAGTCTGCCCTCTATGCATACAAGTTCTCGCACCCTGCCGTGTGACAATTGCCTTGACGGCATTGTACTGTACCGGACTACTGTACTGTAAGGGCAGCGAGCAGTATACAGTACTACACTAAATACTGGTACGGAGTATGATACCAGTCAGATTGCGAATACAGTACTATATAGCTACGGTAGTACTGGAAGTACTTGGTGCAGTATCCAACTTGGACTTTGGAGTACAGTACTGGTACCCAGTACAAGTACTACCGGTAGTAACACGATTGGGAATTGGGAGGTTGACACAAGTTCCAGATGAGGTGGCCCTCAACAGAGCAGAACCATGTCACCTCAGATCTCATTCAAGGATAAAACCAACGACTAAGTCACATTTAGTGAAACCATTGTATATCCTGCGTATCTCTATCGGCTTCACTCCTGCTTAGTGAAGATCGACGCATAGCTGGTGTCAAGTTCTCTATATCAATTCGGGGCATGTGGCCACGATCCCTGGTTATTCGAACATCACTGCAGTGGTGTCGGCGATCCGTCTCGTCCTTCGAGAGCAGCACTCATGCCTTTGATCGAGATGTGAAGCTGCTGCAACGTGATGGCGCGGCCAGGGCGCAGCACGCGTGGAAGGAAGACGAGAATGCTGTTGACTATGACTATTTTCGACAAGAGATTGGTCGACGGCTTGTAGATCGCTTGGATGATATCAAACGCGACGACGGATTTCCCTTGGCGTTGGAGGTTGGAGCTGGGCCAGGTATTCTGCATCGCCTGATATGCTCTGACGAAGCCTTTGATGGTGTGGGGGGCATTGGAGGTATTCGTAAGCTGGTGCAATTAGACTCGAGTTCCATTATGCTTCATCGTGATGAAAACGTTCAAGTTGATGGAATCGAACGCTGTGGAACCTATCGCATGGCAAAAGATGAGGAAGAAAATATGCCTTTTCCAGATGGTACTTTTGATTTAGTGGTCAGTTCCGTCGCATTACATTGGATCAACGAGTTACCGAAGCTATTTTCAGAGATCAAACGTGTCCTCAAGCCAGATGGCTGTTTTATCTTCGCCATGATAGGCGGCACTACGCTGCCAGAGCTGAGAACGTCCATGATGTTGGCTGAAATGGAAAGGGAAGGAGGATATAGCCCTCATGTTGGTCCATTTGTCGAACTTTCCGACGTTGGGGGCCTCATATCGGGAGCGGGTTTCAATCTTCCCACCATTGATGTTGATACCATCAAACTTGCTTACCCTGATGCTATGGTATTGATGGAGCACTTACAACGAATGGGAGAATCCAACGCTTGTATAAATCGTCGACCGCGAACTGCAGCGGAAACGTTTTTAGCGACAGCATGCCTCTACGATGAAATGTTCAAACTTGAGACGGACGATGGCTTCGATGATGGCAGCATAGAGGCCTCGGTGCAAGTAATTTATGCAATTGGTTGGTCACCACATGAGTCACAGCAACGACCCTCATCTAGAGGATCGGCGACTCACAAAGTTGGAGATATTGTGGAACGTACCAAGGCTGACAAAAGTTAAAACCAAGATTACTTTCGAAACTTATTGTTCTTTTGTAGCCTTGATAGAGCAAACTTACGTTTGCGCTTCCAATCTTGCGTCAAGGCATGTCTTTCCTTGTGCCAATCGGCCTTGACGGCTTCGTCGTTACGAAAGCCATCGGGATCTTGCTGAATCGCCAGACCATCGTTGAGTGCGAAGAATTTGTTGTAGTAGTGGTCGACTACACTCTCTGGTAGCAGCAGGCCTCGTCGACGAGGTCGTTCAAGAGCAGAAGCAGAGTCGGTTGCATCCTTGTTCGTATCAACCGCTACGTCGTGCATATCCTCGTCAAGCTCGCCATCAACTGTTGCGTATCCTTTCGCATCCTGATCATTTAATTTGGTAGTGTCAGCATACATTTTCGTACCTTCATCAGCCGGAGAGGAATCTACCATGAAACCGAACGAAAACGTCCCAGTCGCTTCCTTCTTGAGCTTCTCCTTGTCCTTGAGTTCTTCCGGTTGTTCGCCAAACAGGGCCGAAACTTGAAAACCTCCACCCTCGCCGGAGTCTCTGGCATTGCGAAAGACTTCCTCAAGCTGTGACTCGCAATAAACGTTGCCTTCTGAAGTGCTTTTCTTGACCACAGGTGTCACCAAGGGTAATTCCGAAACCACTTCATCGCTTCCTCCCAATTTTTCGTCACCCTCGCTGCGGTCGGAATCGTCTTGATCGCGCTCGTTGGCGTCAGCATCGTCTTGGTCGCGCTCCCTTGCGTTGTCCATGTCGATCTCACTATCATCATTAATTGTAACCTTTTCGCCATTCTCTTCCTTCAGCTCGAACTGTTGAGAAGACTCCTTCGTCGGGTCATAGCGTTGCATGGACGATGCCTTCCAACCTATTACAGCGGACTCTTGTGTGTTGCCAACATGCTTCGGTGTTGCATCCTTGAGATCCGGGAACAATTGACTTAAAACATTTAGATTGTTTTCAACGTCTCGTTGGAGACCATCGTCGGTCGTTTCCGTTCGGTCAGTCTCATTGTAAGCACCGTCGGGTAATTCATTATCGTCGTCGTCATCATCATCATAGTCAATTGCTGATTCAAATTCAGAAATCGCAGGCTGTATTTTGGTCTGCAGTGGTGGAGCATATACATCATCGTCACTTTCATCACTCGACCAACGATATTGTTGTTGTGCACCCTGAGGAATAGAAAGATTATGCACCTTGTTTTCCGTCTCCCCATGGATCGAAGTCAGCGCTGGGGTATCGTCATGGTCGTCGGAACTATCGTCTGTCGACCAATCATATGACTTGCCTCCACGCCTTTTTCCTCGTTGTCACATTCCAGTGGCGAGGATCCGCTTTCGTCACTGCTTCCTTCGCTGCCTACGCCGTTGCTGACCTCGTCCTCCGCCACCACCGATGCTCCGTGACACTCATTCCCATCATGCCGATTTCCAGAATCGCAGTCTACCAATAATGGCGAGTCCATATCATCCTCAACAAATCTAAAATGCACAGCGCGGCTGTAAAAGGCTTGCGTTTTGTTGACTGTTGCCACTCCTTTCTTTTTCTTAACCACATTGGGGGTGCGGTCACGTCGGGTCCGCATCTGCCGAACAATCTTGCCAAAGCTATCCCAATCTGTCGTTTCGCATGGTTTCGTATCGACACGATGAGCCTCAGTGCCGTATTTCTGGCGAATTCGCAATCGACGACGTAATAAAACTGGCTCTGGTTCCTTTTTTTGGTCAGCTTCTTCTGCTGCTCTTATCAGTGATCGAGAATGAATGGTGGCCTCCCGTTCTCGTCGTTCGTTTTCCAAACGCTGCAACAAATGAGGCCGAGCTTCTTGTACTGTAATCCTGCAACCCTTCCATTTAACATTGTTATATGCTTTTGAGACCACCTCAAACGGTCGTGTATCGCCGATAGGAAGGGCGTTGATGTGAAAGTAGGACTTGCTGTCGTCCACCATTGGGTTGACAATGGTGATGGATGGGAGGGATTCTTCCAGCCGTCTGATCACATCCGACGGCTTCAAAAAGGGAGGGTCCAATCCACCTATATAGAGACGCTCCGGATGCACTTGATTCGGCTCGTCATGATGCGGTTTCTCTGTCATGACTGTTTCAGAGTTTTCGAGTGTCATGTTCATGGTCGAGGAGGACGGTCGCGAAATGCAGAATAAGCGACTCCACTCTCACCCTTGACTCGACTCCGTTTTTAAGCTCATAACCTGTCTTATTTCACGACGACGTCTTGCGTCTGTCCTAAATCGCAGATTTCACAACCCGCAGGCTTCATGATCAAATTGACACATCAGCCAGCAGACTACGATGAGATTACTTCGTCAACTATCTAGCCTCATCCTCCTTCATGCAAATGTATCAATAGCCTTCATCATTCTACCCAGAATATCGCATGCGCCCTCTTTTTCGCATGCTTCATCGTTATCCGCCAAATCTGGAAAGAAAAAGAAAAAACCCAAGGATAGTACTATTGCTCTAAATCGGCAAGCTTATCGAAACTACGAAATCATTGATACACTCGAGGCCGGAATTTCCTTGTTGGGAACGGAAGTGAAGAGCATTCGTGATGGAAAAATGAATCTTCGCGACGGGTATGTGAAGGCCAGTAAGGATGGTCGTGGGTGCACCTTGTTCAACGTGCACATTTCCAAGCATCGGTTCTCGGGAGAATATTTTCAGCACGAGGAGAAGCGGCCACGTCCATTGTTGGTGCACAAAAGGGAGGCTCGGAAATTGAAGCAACAGACGGAAGCCGATGGTATGACGGTGGTGCCTCTCAAGGCATATTTCAATGATGACAATAGGATCAAGATACAGATTGCTCTGTGTCGGGGTAAGAATGTGAGAGACAAGCGACAAACCATAAAGGATCGTGAAGCAAAACGCGAGACGAGTCGAATGGTCAAGAATTTTAGGATTGACTGATTTCACGAATGATGGCGCCCTGTAATGGGTGATGGTGTCGTTTTCGTCCAAGTGTCCGAGCCGATCATCGACGTGCGCAACCTTCAATTTAGGACTCGAATGGACAGTGCTGAGATGGTTGGATGATGCGTTACGCATAGTCCCAGTGCCTTTATGAGGTCGACGAGGAACTGATAAAATCAGCAGTGGGAACGCTAATTGGGACTTCCAACGAACTGAGTGAATCAAGTTTCTAGAATAAGCCTAATGTGACGATCAATTCATCCTACCAATACAGTTGGGTGCTCCACACGTGCATCGAAGCGACCCATCTTCAACAGGAAATTTGTAGTCGTACGTTATTTCTTCCCCAGCTGAAATATCTCGGTTTGCGAAGACTACGATCTTCTTATCAAATCCCTGTGTGTCCACGGCGATTACCTTGGCGTACGCGTTGGGTCTGCAGCAGTGATTCATGAAGCGAGCCTTCACGAGTTATACGGTTTGATGGGGGATTAGAAATCGAACAATGTCGCTGAGCCGAACAAAACGCACGCGACTTACCATGCATCCAATTGTGGTCGCATCAACGATTCGCTGAAGATCCAAACGGAACATATAACAACTGCCAATACCCGATTGAACGTACGCGTTTTCCCGCTTGTCAGCAATACATTGCCGAACCACTTCCCCCATATACTCTACAATCATGGAGTTCTTCGGCAGGTCAATCTTACAAAACAATCCCCATCCATGGATATGAGACCGACGAGCAGCCAATCGTTCATCCAAAGGCATCGCCTTCATCGCTTTGTATTTTTGTGCATTAGAATCACGATCTGCTTTTGCTTTTTTCTCGTCTGCATCTGTCCCAGACCGTCCCACAGGAGGTGCATCTTCTTGCTCGGCGATTCGAACCAGAGCTCGCGTGATTCTTCCGCTACCGCCGGCTTGTGCCACAGCCTTCATGCCTTCCGTCCTGGCACATCCACTGGAATTCTCAAGAGCATTTTCGGCAGCGATCGCGGCCCGGGTGCGTTGCAGACCCATCACGGACTCGATATCCGGTTGAACGTATGCAAAGTGATACGACGGAGATGATTCTGAGAGTGGAGCAACAACAGCTTCGACACCAGGAGAACACTCCAAAGCCCTCCGAACCATGTGCAGGCCGAATCCGAAAAACTGAGGCCCATTCAGACCATATGCTTTCTTCGTGTGTTTGCGCTTTGCTGGAAGTTTGGAGAAGAGATCACCGGAGGAGAAGTAGTCGCGATTCGTCTCCTTGTAGCGTTGCGTCAATTCAGCATAGGCTTCCATAGCACTGCGTTCTCGAATTACCCCTTTCGGATTGTCGCCAGGGGTGATGGAAAAGATTGGAAGACCTTTTTCGTCCTTCTCAATCTTGAGTATGTAAACAGTACGCTTCTTGGGTTCGTGAAACGACCAGAATATTCTAGTGGCAATGTAGCCAGGAGGTGTGATATACTTTTCAGTGTGAAATCCGTCCATCGTTTGCTCAATATCTCCAAGCGAATGAATCGTCAAGCTACCTAGACGGAGACAAAACTTGCCGTCTGTGTCACTCCCATCTTTCTTTTCGTCGGCGATCATCAGCGACTTCATGTGTTCGATGCTTTCTGTCGGGAGTACTTCAGATGCACTGGATCTGTGAGCTTCACAAAACATTTGTTGATTTGTGGTGAAGACAGCGTCACATGCCTTGGCACATGGAAAGTGATAATTTCGAGAACAGTTTGGTCTGCAACAACCCACACTCGCTCCAGGACGACCACATCCGAAGCATTTCAGCTGCGAACCTCGAGATCGAGCCTTCTCCATCGCGTAAACTAGGTTATCATTTGGTTCTTCGTAAACTTCTGAGCTCCACAGTGCGCAGGATGCATGAACCCAGTAACCATCCTTCATCGGTAGAAGGCGGCCGCATCTTGCCAACGTAATACCATCTGACACCTGCCGCTCATTGTCGCCGTCATCGTCGCCACAGGTGCGGCAGAGGCAGCAGATTCGAGGGTCTTTCCATTCATACTGTGCGTCCGATGGATCTAGATGCTGATTCCAACCGCAGATGGGAGCAGCAAGAATATACTCAACAGCATCAAACCGAGCAGACGATAGCGAGGTTGGTTCGTCTGTTCCAGCATGTAGAGCTGACCCTTGAGAACCTATACCTGGAATTTCCAACTCGACAGCGCCCAGGATCACGCTCGGGTCTTTGTCAACTCGGACTGGATCAGTAGGTACATCAACGATTCCACATAAGTTTGGTTCGTTCAACAGACATAGCATTCGTGAATGAGCTCGAACTTCAATTGATTCCTGCAGGTGAAATGCTCTGCAGTTCACGCGCAGATAGGCAGCGGCCATCCTCGCGATGACCTGGGCAGAATAAATGTTCTTCACAGCTATATTCTTGGCGTTCCAACCCGATTTCTCTGCAAATACTAAGAATCGTGCAGCACGATGGCTTACCCAGTCAGGCAACACGAATACGCGGCAAAGACTTTGGTGAATCATGACCCTCGGATCAAGATCTCGTCGCTTGATGGCAGCCACCATGGTGAATCCATCTTCGATGACGCTCATGTATTCATCGGTCCACATAGCCCTGATCCTCCAATCAATCTCGTGGCAAAGCTGCGCATGAATCTCTTCGGGCGAAATCAGTTGTTCAGGAGCCGGAGTCAGGACACCAGTAGAGACCGCAGTCCAAGCCTGGCGGTGTAGTTGTCTCCTCAGCATGATTCCACTTTCTATATCAGGGCCCCGATGCTTCCGACAGTCAATGCATTCGTATTGTTCCGATCCGGCGCTGGTTCCAAGGCGCTTCCTCAAGTGCGTTGCGGCGATCGGGTCACACCCTGAGTGAACAAAGCATTTGCACTGCACGCATGATACGATGTCATTGTCATCATCTCTCCAGATGGCATCACAAACACGACATCGTCTTTTCTTGGTATACTCTTCTACGAGGCCCTTACACCCACCACACCGGTAGCATTTCTCAGGATCTCTAGACCAGTATTTCAAACTTACTCCTCTCTTTTCTGACGAGTTTCGACACGCGGTGCAGTCGACGCACTGCCCGCAGATCCACAGTCCTTCGGGAGCGGCCGTAAGAGGAGGGTCGAGTAAATCAGTTGTGAACGCTCGATCACACATTTCACAATAAAGCATCTTGAGCTCGTCTTGTGGGACTTCACCAGATATTTCACATATTTTGCAATTAGGACACCGCCAGCCAGAAACACCAGCTCGATCCATGCTGTGGATGGGGCGTTGACACAGAATGCATGGAACGCCTCGCCACAATCGACACAGAAGAGCATAGTATCAGGCGCTGCTGCCGCATGTGAAACAACTATCCATCCAAGAGCAAAATGTGCATCGACAGGTTTCATCCTGACTTCCTTGAAGGGAATGCACGACGACAAATCAGCAGGACTTCGCAGAGGTGGAAGCGTAATGTTTGTTACTTGCGCTCCAGCAACAAGATCCTTCTTCTCGGTCGTCTCATCTTGCTGGGTTCTCTGCTCTTCTTTTTTCTTCTCTTTCTCCGCTTGGCGGAAGCATTCATCGACCAAACATTTGTACATCCCAGGCGGAGCACCTTTACCTCTCGCATCAAATACGTGATCCATTGCTTGGTGATAGAAACGCTTCGCTTCATTCCAAAACTTGGAATGGAAGCTGTTAAAAGTCAACGCATTAAGCACCATCAGTTCGAAATCTTCTCGCACCCATGCGTAGTTCCAGTAGTGTCCTTCGCTCGCCTTCTTCGCAATAGTTTGCAAGTCCATTGGCTTCTTGATTATGTCATGGTACGTGGGAGCGACATCTTCTGTGACTGGTATGGCAAATAAGAGCATTCTATCGTCTTCCCGTAGCGCATCGACTATCTCGTTGCATCGTTTTCGACAACACAGGCGGCAAAGAAATTCCTTGCTGTAAATTGGATGCTTGCCTGACGACGTGCGATCATAGTCTTCTCGAGACAAGCCAGAGCAGCCTGCATGAACCCACAGACCACAATCATCACACCCCAGCATGTTCCCTGCCGTGTAACCCCACACGTTCGTATCCGGGTGGTACCAATCGGCCTCAACAGGAACAGATGGATCCATTTCCAGCTCTTCGCCAATGTCATCGTCCGAGTTCTTGCGCTTACGACCCTCCCCTCCACCTTTAATGAACGGCGAATCATAAGATCGATTGTGAACGCGTTGGTATCGTTCATCGTCCCACGTATGACAGCAGTTTGGGCAGTACTGGTTCCTTTCGTAGAGGGAACTACCGGGAACAAAGCAAGAGGGCATCTCCGGGCAGTGTAAGGTTGCTACTGGAGGAAGAATAGATGTGTACGCCAAACGCTACGTCGTGTTGCCAACAGCCTTTGCAGGGAATGCACCGAGAGCAAATCCACTCGTCGCCTGTGTGCTTCCCAGGAGTGTTGTCAGATTCGATGCACCCGATGAAAGGCACCGCCACATTTTGAGCATGCGACAGCTTTGTGGTCATGCGACAAGAGGTCTACGCAAGCTCGGCATCGCTCCTTCATCAGCTTTGATATAAGCTCATCATCATGGGACATCTGACTGTTTCGTACATCGACACATTCGAATCCGTAGAGGAAAGGCAACAAATCATATTCCGTGGGTTCGTGGACTTTTTTTCTTCCAAGAACTTGAGCGACGA
>JAKSYS010000392.1:0-57661 GCA_022925895.1 Fragilaria crotonensis
TTTGGATGGAAGATAGAACAGACACGCTGACAAAGAATGAAAGTTATAGACATATTCAAACACGAAAGGTATTTTAAATCATTCGATGGAAAACGGTTATCGAAATATCAAATTATTACAATGTAGGCCGGCGCGCGAAGAGCTTGGCAGGCGTAACTCTTGATTCATCGGTCGGCCGGCGCGCAACGGCGAAAGTTCAATATAAATCCCGGTCTGCGTTTTCGGTTCATTGAGAATCCTGGTTCATTTTTCCGGTTCATTAAGAATCCGGTTCATTTTTTTGGTTCATTAAGAATCCTGATTCATTCTTTCGGTCATTTAGAATACGGTTATTTTTTTGGTTAATTAAGAATCCTGCCTATTCTTTGGTCATAAGGAGTCCCGGTTCATTAACTGTATTCAAGAGAAATCCGGTTCATCAAACCGTGTTCATCAAAAACGGTTCATCATAATCGGTTCATCAAAAATCCGGTTCATCAAAATCGGTTCATCAAAAATCTGGTTCATCGAAATCGGTTCAATGGAAATCGTGTTCGGAGCGATGTCCATACATGGAAACTTGAGTTTGTGGCCGGCCGGCGCAGAAGTATTATTGTCGCCTTCCATCTTCTGATGACGTTATATGATCGTTATTAATATGCGTTAACGACAAAAATTTTTCTTTAGGTGTCTGTGCCTATGATAGGCAGGGGAAAATCAATGAGTATGACACAGGAGCTCTGCCTGGCATCGTACAGTACCCTTGTACGGTTTCCGCCATGCTCCCGACAAGAATCACTCGTATCCCCAAAAACTTCGAAATGTTTGGGTTAACCCGGAATTCCGGATGTCCCTGGTAAACCACGTAAGATTCAGGTACCCGGCTTTCGTATGTAGAATTTGCTACGTAAATCGTTGTACAGTATGTAATGTACAGTACAATTGGCTGGAAACTGAGTCTTGGTTCCGAGTTCAAATAGATCACGTCGGAAATGATGGCGGATTTTGGTGACGCAGCATCATCTACGGGCTTCCGGTATCCGACGTCCGACAGACATGTTCCGAGCGGCGCTGGCGCTCGCCATGCACCAGCATTACATGGGCTGCTTGCTGCTTCTGCTCGAGCGTCGAGCGTCGACTCGTAGTGAACAGTGCAAGTACCTGGTACCAGACCTACGGTAGTGTAAATGTAGGAGACTATGCATACCGGTAGAGGAGACACAGACGAGCACCTTAATCCTTAATACGAAAAAAAGGGAATCATCATCTCTACTACCCTATTACGAACTGTACTATGGGACAATCAATGACAGCAATAGCATGAGTCATGCACTACACACATGCAACACACCATGGGCACATGTCATGACCTCATGAATGCATGGAAATGTTGCAGCATAATGCAATGAGCCCTCGATGTCAAAGTTCTCTTGACACCGAACTGTCATGTAGAACTTGTTGGCAACAAGGGTGTGGAGTATGTTTGGGCCTGCATCAAGGATGGTGCAAGCAGAAACTTGAGCCTTCGGAAGAAGAAAGGTGAAGACAGTTTCTAGGCTAACATTAGAACTTTTGGCTGCTGGACGATGGACGAGGTTGTGATCACAAAACAGGGTGTTTGACCGGTGCAGCTCCAGATATCGTCGCGAATGATACCGGTAGTTTTCAAGCACGCACTACGGTAGCTACCGGTAGTCTACTAGCTACGGTAGTATAATACTGAGTAGTGCATAAGATGATGCTGATAATGCATCATATGTAGACTGGAGCAGGGGTGGGCAAAAAGTTACTAACCAGTGGTTAACTGCAGTTAGTTAACTCCAGTAACTAACTACGCAAAAAATATTGGCAGTTAACTAACTAACTACTACCAACCCAGGAGTCAACTAACTAACTACTTCCACCATGTGAGATAACTTAACTAACTACTACAATCATTTGTAGAATATAACTCCATTGGGATGGAGTTAACTGTAGTATGTGTTAACTGTTCAGTGCTGAATATCGATAATTAGTTGTATGCGTAATCTGCAAGTAGAATCAGTACACGAGACACAATGCACTGGGAGTGCTGTACTTTATCTCTACTACTAGCTAGTAGGAGTAGAGTATCGGAACTACCGGTAGTGCTCTCTGCTCTGTATGCTCAGTCACTTACGTCTCAGTACCAGGTACTTGTACTCTAGCTACAAGGATCACGCTACTGGAGTAGGGCAATTGTACTGTCTACTGTGCTACTAACACCTCGACATTATGAGTAGTATAACTCCAGTTAACTACTCTGATATGAAAATACTATATATTAACTATTCGAGTGCGCTAGAAATTGTACTTAACTTATGACTACCTTTTTCGTATTGCAGTAGGGAGTAACTAACTCTACAAGGGAGGTAGTATAAGTATTATACTATGGCCCGTTCTCGTAGGGGTAGTAGAGTTAAAGTTTAACTTTGCCCACCCCTGGACTGGAGTATTCATTGTATGATACTCCCATAGTCGGTACATGTAATGTATGCATACACCTGGTGGTACAAGACAGTAACTAGTCGGAGTAGTCGCAGAATAATGTTCCAGTTCGGTCTTCGGTCACGTGCTAAACGACCGATTGTGCGAATGCAAAAAGTGCTAACTGCTAACCCTCTCACACTATAATTACATGTTAAATATCTCTGATTCCCAATACCGTAGACTCTCTATCCAGTAGTGAACTCGACGCTACTAGATCCTGTTTTCGAATATTGTGAGTTCTAGAAATTACACTTTCTAGATCTATTCCAATCTTGTTCCTGGACTCCAAAAGCTCCCAAGATTAACCACACATCTCATCCAGTACAAGCAGAACAAACACAAGACCACTTTCCTTAAGTCCAAGTTGGAACAAGACCAACTCCAAGACTGAAAGTAATCCCACTGGGTTAATCTAACCCCGGATCCATTAGTACATATGCCTATAAAGGCTTTCCAACACTTGCATGCCTCTTGGCATAAATCCTTATGTCAGGTCTTGGTCTTGGACTTGTTTGAACCTCTGTTCACAACTGTCCAACCAAGATCATCATCGTCCAGGACATAGCTAGCACACGATCCGATCGAACAGATAGTTTTCGTACTTGCAGTGTTGTCGCGTGGTACAGTAGCACCGTTGCCATCGACACTGTCATCGCATCGTACGGTAGGACCGTCGATATTACCAACAGTGGCACAGTATGATCTGACATCCTCCGTGTTCGTCGGTTCGTGAAGTCGTGCCAGAAGTCCGTTACATATTAATGCAGCATGTTTTCCAAATAGAGCGAAGGGCAAATTCTTCGTCATACAATCACTTGGATTCTCTCCACTCCGGATGTGTTCCACAGAAAGTTCCTTAGCCAAAACCATGTCGTTCACAAATCGATACCGGACATCCACGTGTTTTGTCCGCGAGCCAATAGCAGTGTTCTTCGCCATAAATATCGCTCCAGTATTATCTTCCCGCAGGATACTTGGCAACATCGGACCACTTGCGTTGCTTCCGACATGTCCATCGTGACCGCTGTCATGTACGCCCATTATTTCGGTCAAAAGTGAAACAATGAATTTTACCTCAGTTGCCACCATGCTCATTGCAACAAACTCAGACTCAGTTGAGGACAAAGTCACACCAGTCTGCTTCTTTGATAGCCATGACACAAGACAGCCTCCAATAGTCACCAAGAAACCAGAAATGCTTTTCCTGTCATTCCTGTCAGAGGCATAGTCAGCATCAACATAGGCCACAACTCTGAAGTCCTCGGGTTCTCTCAACTTGATGCCTTGAAAAGTGCCAGACTTGAGATAACCAACCAAATGGGTCAATGCTTTCCAATGTTCTTCATTGGGGGCAGTCAAATGGGATGTAAGCTCTCTGCATGCATTGGAAATGGTGGGCTCAGTTTTGCCGCAAGCAAACAAGATTCGTCCAACAAACGAACGAAACAGCTCCATATTGATGATCTCATCTTCGGGCGATGAACGAAGTGGCGGGGTCACAGAAGCACCGGGAGTCGAGAATTCCTTGATGTCGGATTCCATGTATTCTTCGTAGTCACGTACAATGGCCTCAATGTAATCCGTCATGTTGGACAAAATGTAGTCTCCATCGTCGTCCGTTCCGAATTCATAGTCGACCCCAAGGTGTCTCTTCAACTTGCCCAAGTCCGAAATCTTGACAGAACCGGTAATGCCCTTCTTAATCTTAGTGACCGCCGCTTGGAGACCCGTGATGATGCAGTCGTCGCAGTAGACCACCACAAGAGCTTCCAGTACACCATCTGCATCAAACAACATGAACAAACACGGATCAGTTTTACACTGTATTAAACCGAGGCCCCGAAGTATCTTAGCGAAGGTCTCCATCCAAAGTCTGGGACTCTGGACCAATCCGTATTGTGCACGGCGAAGCCTAATGATCATTCCGCGCAGGTCCTTTCCCTTACTTAAGTATTACTCCAACAGCCCTTCAGGTAACTCGATGAAAATGTCTGTGTCCATGAGAGCATTCAAGAAAGCAGCTTCAACATCTATCATGTCCGTGACCCAATATTTCTTTGTCCTTCCGTTCTTGAGGGCAATACACAGAACAACTCTGATAGTGGTATTCGACGCAAGAGGGGAGTATGACTCAACAAAGTCCACCCCTGGAATCTGCTCATAGCCTCGTATGACAGTTCGGGACTTCTTAGTCCCATCCACTTTCTGCTTGAAGATCCAGCGGGTTCGAAGTGTCTTACGTCCCGGTGGCAGCTTGTGGCGTTGTAAGAACTCCCAAGCATCTCTCGAGATGAAGTTCTCCAGTTCGTTGTGCATAGACTTAAACCATGTAGGGTCATTGAGCTTAAGTAACGCCTTGTAATCCTTTGGTACTCCCAACTGAGGGTCCGACTGGAGCGTTGCGCTTAAAATCAATTCCGAAAGGGCCATAGATGCAGTGTCGTAATTCCTGATAGTAGCATCCGTCGTTCCCGAAGCAGCACGCGATTTCGACCTTGTCTGCGCTGGTGAGAATGACGATGCCAAATTCCTCCGTGCAGGATTATCGACAATGGCAGTGGCCTCCGGTAAGACATCCTCCGTGCTCGGGCGGGGCATAATTGTAGGCATGTCCAGGAGGTCATCAACATCGTCGTCGTCCACATCTTCAACATGGGGCACGATTGCCGAGGCTGGCACAATGACCGAATCTTCCGTTAATAACTTCAACTGCTCAAACAGAGGCAGGTCATCAGTTGCCGTGATTCGTCCATGCCACTCCATCCACTGGTGTACATCTCGAGACAAAATCGTCTGCTTAGTTGCAGGGTTATAAAACTTATAAGTGTCGCCAGAATGGTCATCCGCATAGCCGACAAAGATACATTTGAAAGACTTGGGATCCAGCTTTGCCTTGATCATAGACCGATTCGTAATATAGGCAACACGTCCGAAAGGTTGCAAATGGTCCAAGATACGATGCTTCTTCGTGTCCGGTCCGTACCATTTGGTATAAGGGTCATCGGTTTCGCCACTCTTAGGGAGTGAGTTCGTCAGCTTTGTGATAGTGTTTATTGCTTCCGGCCAAAGCAAAGCCTGTGTTTCAAGTGACAGTTTTGCACAATACATAGTAGCAAAAGCACGGTTCTTACACGTAGCAAAACTCCTTTCGACAACCCCATTCATTTGAGGCGTGTTGGGAGCAGTCATTTCCAATTCCACATCATATTCGGAACAGAGCTCCTGTACATAAGACTCATTTTCACCGGCATTGTCGCACCGAAGGAACTTGCATGGTTTGCCCGCTGCTTTATTCATCTTAAGTAGTTTTGCCAACGGAATATGGATACCGCTCTTCTTTGGTAGAAAGCAGTCCCAACTGAATCTTGTATGGTCGTCCACGATGCGAAGCCAATACTTGTTCTGGTTCAAAGAGTCCGAATAAGGGCCCGAAATGTCCAAGAAAAGTCGTTCTCCGGGAGCCTTGGCCTTTGTCAACGTAGACTTAGGAACTGCCTTGGCGCGTGCTTTTGCGAGAGCGCACGAACCACATGGTTTTACTGTCCCAGTCAATGTCCAACCTTGTTTCGCTGCCATAGCATTCACCGTACGAGTGTCAGGATGTCCCAACAAGCCATGTGCAACATTGATATCGAGAGTCACGGGTGAAGCCGTTAAACTATTTACTGACTCCCTGTCATGTGGTCCGGGCATTCGGGTCCCTTCAAAATAGCACAGTCTGTCCTTATTGTTTATCTTGAACCGAACTGGTTCAGTAGACATCGGCGTATCCCAGACAAATTCATTACGGGTAACTTTGCTTAAGCTCCAATTGTTCTCGATGAGCTGGCGAAAGCTGACAATATGCTTGGTAAACGCAGGGGCGTAGTACACATCTGTGAAGGACACAAGCGTTCCGTCATTGTCCGTCAGTGTCACTGTTCCCTGTCCAAGCGTCTCAACCATGTCTCCATTACCAATTTCAATTTTCCGATTAGAGGGGCGCATGTCGGTCATAAGAGTGTTATCGTATGTAACTCCCGACGTAGCTCCTGAATCGAGAAGCCATTCCTCCGTGTTATCTGTACCAGCAGATCCGACAAATTCGTTCGAAACTTGATGACCGGCATAATTGCCACGAGGGTGATTGATAACAGTCAAAGCTGTGGATTCGACAATTTCCGTATGGACATCCTCCGCAGTCGTGGTCATGATCACAGGACGTTCGAAAGCCACATCGAAGTTGGTATGAATGTCTCCACAAGTTTGCTCAAAACTGAGAAACTCAGAATCCTGCCAATTGTTGATTTCACCGCCATTTCTCTCCTTCTGATTGTCCTTTTCATCCCATTCTTTCTCCACAACTCGGGTGACACCCACAAACATAGCCATATCCGAAGTAGGATCACTTGTAGCCTTACTCTTCTTAGGCTTAGTGCACTTGTTCGAGTAGTGACCTTTCTCGCCACAGTTGTAGCAAGTAACGTTTGACTTGTCGCTAGAGGTCTTTCCCTTTCCACCGACCTCGTCGATGCCTTCAACCGCTTTCGAACGACACTCTGCCGCCTTATGACCGATCTTTCCACAGTTTCTGCAGGTCCCTTTGAACTTCTTGTAGGGATGCTTGTTCACGTTCGCCATCAATGCCGATTCCGAAGTAGACTTTCCTTTGACCTTTAACAAAGACTTATACTGCAAAACGATCTCCTTGCGAAGCTTGGTCAACGTAGTATCCGCCAATTCGCCACGGAACTTCACAATCACAGGGTCATAGCCCGTCGACATAGAATTCATGATGTGCGACTTCATTTGGAGCTCATCCTTCTCATACTTTGCGTTGATCCTCCCGATGCGCATGTTGAGATGATCCAAGTCGTTGAACCACAACTCAGGATCCTTCTTGACTTCAACCAACTTGCAAGCGCTGAATGCTTCGGCCAAATCCGGGTAGTTCTCCTCCGCATCCGTAGAGCAGTACTTCTCTTGTAAGATCGTCCATGCAGCATAGGGATCACCAGCACAACGTTCGATCAACGCATAGGCCTTGTCAGTGCAGCTCGCAACCAAGTAAGTCCAAGCCGCAGCGCGCGCATTATACTTCCTGTTCTCCATGACCGTAGTAGGACGCATCGTAGAAGCCGCCATCGTAGGTTCACCCGTAGCTGGATCAGTCATCTCCACTCCAGGGACTTCAACTTCAGCGTTCTCAAACTCCTCGGCAGTCAACCCCTTGGTCAACTCAGCCTTGGTCAAAGCCAAGAGGAAGGACTTGGAGCTGGCAAGGGCAAGGGTCTTCCCTTCCCACGACCTGAACTTGGTCTCGTCGCCGTCGAAGGCGAAGGCCCTGATCGTAGAACCAAACGTAGACTCCTTGTACTCTTCCATCGCAACAATCTAACTGATCGTTTTAAAACGTGTTAAATATCTCTGATTCCCAATACCGTAGACTCTCTATCCAGTAGTGAACTCGACGCTACTAGATCCTGTTTTCGAATATTGTGAGTTCTAGAAATTACACTTTCTAGATCTATTCCAATCTTGTTCCTGGACTCCAAAAGCTCCCAAGATTAACCACACATCTCATCCAGTACAAGCAGAACAAACACAAGACCACTTTCCTTAAGTCCAAGTTGGAACAAGACCAACTCCAAGACTGAAAGTAATCCCACTGGGTTAATCTAACCCCGGATCCATTAGTACATATGCCTATAAAGGCTTTCCAACACTTGCATGCCTCTTGGCATAAATCCTTATGTCAGGTCTTGGTCTTGGACTTGTTTGAACCTCTGTTCACAACTGTCCAACCAAGATCATCATCGTCCAGGACATAGCTAGCACACGATCCGATCGAACAGATAGTTTTCGTACTTGCAGTGTTGTCGCGTGGTACAGTAGCACCGTTGCCATCGACACCGTCATCGCATCGTACGGTAGGACCGTCGATATTACCAACAGTGGCACAGTATGATCTGACAATTACAGACTGCCGAGTTTGTATTGCTCGACGCTCGACTGTGCGAAACGAAACACTCCTTTGGTGGGTTAGTTGGTATTCGGCATTCGGCATTCGGCAGTGGGCAGGTAGCACGCGACAAGACGAGCTCGAACAAGCAGCGCTTGAACATTGTTTGAATCAAATCGATGCAACAGCAACAGCAACAGCAACAACAACAACAACATTATCGTCGAGTTCAAGTTCATCGCTGGTTTCCATGAAAAGCATACGGCAACGAAAAGCGGATCCATCCCCGTCCTCGCGCGGGACGAAATCGCATCCGCAAGAAGAAACGGTCCGCATCGTCATTGAACAGAAAGTCGATCGCCTTAATGATCATGTCGAAGGCGATGATCTAGATCTGCATTCATATCATTCTACACCGCCGCAACCATTGCGGATGATACCCGACATGCGCTACTCAGAATTTCTGCAAGGGCAAACGTCAAATCGAATAGATGTATCAGCATTTCTGACCGGACCTCAATGCGCCTGTCACTGTATAGCCTTCAGCTGGATTGCTGTGGCGTTTCTGGTGAGTTGTTCCTGTTCACGACCCCGTTTTTTACGTGTCGACTCGATTTAGTGTTTGCATCCATTCATCCATACGTGCTTGTATGTAAAGCTATGAGAAGTGCAATCGTATCTATCTGTTGAAACATATCTCGTTGCTCACTTTTGGAATGGAATCTTTCCCGACTAACGACAACTATGTACGTTGTGTAGCTATGGGTTGGATTTTTGATTGACACGCAACCGATATTCATAAAGGGTGTTCAACCCAAGGGTATATTTGCTATTGAAGGAGTCACCTTCAATGTTCGAACCGAAGATCAACGATTACCAGCATGTGCCACAGCGTAAGTCAATTGATTGTCAGAAAGGATGAGTTATTTTGGAGTACCGTCGTAAATTCACTCACTCGCTCACTTGCGTGCTTCCTCCCTCGTTGAAAACTCCACTTTCGCAACAACGTGAACAATAAACGATTCCTCGCAGTTACCACACCGCATACGCCTATCTCGTGACAATTCTCCTTTGCTTTGCATATCGACGAAATTGGTTCCAGCTGTTGGCCTCTAGATTACCGATTCGACTATTGCGACGACGATACACTTATTGTAATCAAATGCCTCCTGAGGAACGGTGAACAGAGTTCGTAGTGACAGTGAGAAACGGAAAGAAAAAGCAGCGTTGGTCAGGAGTACAACTGTTGGGTATACTTCAGGTACCGTCTGATGTCGTCTGTCGATGAAATGTCTTTATACGTCTCTGCTAAGAATGTCGAAGTTCGAGGGTGGGTGGGGACTACGCCTCACCAAGTGAGGAAGTTGCCTCAATGTCCGTAATTTGCTTAATGGTTGCGACTCGCAACATCAATATAGCCGTATCAGAGGCAGATCCAGCATGTGTCGATTGCTGCGGCCAAAGCACTCACTTGAGGGTGCTGTGTAAAAGTGCACCGTTAACTCCTGTGAGACGTCCATTATACATCATTTGCATTAGGATCCTCATGACCATTGATGGATTAGAAATCAGCTTTTGCAGAAATGGTGACTGGCATTGCTGTTGCCACTCCTCCCACGAATGATTCGACTACATCAAAATCGCCACCAAAAGGACTCCAGCGATCAAAATTGTCAATAGTCAAGCATTATTTCCCAATTACAACAGGACAGGGTCAGCTACAGCATCGTTTTGCATATCGCTTTTGACACCTTTACATGAGATACCTTCTACGAGTTTGAGTGCAAAACAAGTAATAAAAAGAACAATCACCTTGTTGGGATCGTGTAATGTGACTGTTGCCTTGTAAGCAACATGAAATGCTGACAAGACATCCTTGATGCGCAAAACTGCAACCTTTCCACCAATGATCAAACCTGGCAAGAATTCTTTCACCTTTCTGCATGTGCTTATATTGCAAGCCAAGGTTGAATGCATGTGTCATTGCTTACGATGTCGTTCAAACATCTTGAGAGACTACGCTGCAGCACTTCCTGGATGATGGCTTAGACAACAATCACTATGAACAGCAGCACTTTACACACAGGGCTTTTGCATCAATGTGATGAAATAGAAGACAACTTTCGTGTCCTCCTTCAACTTCTGTTTCGGTAAGTTGTGATTAGATCATGCTGTTTCCTGCTGATCATTTTAGTGACAAATACATTTTCGTTCACTGTCCACATTTCATGCAAAATGGTGACCATTGATTGTTACCATTTTCATGCACTATTGTCCTGATGCCATATTCACTACTACACCAGCACAAGCTATGCAGATATCAGTAGACAACATGACTGTAGTATTAAGTCTGCTGATGACGACAAACAATAGAGCAGCTACCTATAACAATGCTATTTATTGGTGCCCTTCACATTTCATCCTTGGCATCTTTGTCCCCAATCTCATTGTCAAACAGAACATGATGATTGTTATTTACAGGTCGATTGAACGTATTGCACTTGAACAAATGCAAATGCAGACAGATCGAACGAGGGTATGCACCATAGTCGCATTATATTCGAAGCCGAATAACGAAGCCACATAACCTCGAATCCCGAACGCGCTTCTTCGATCGCAATGCTCGATAGAGATAATGCAATGCAAAGCCGTCCTACCCGTTGTTGAATCCGAACATCATTGCTTAAATTTTTAATTTCGTTCATTAGCTTATCAAAGCACTACAGCTATCAACTTTACAATCCCCTTTCCTTTACATTCCGCTTTGCTGTACTTTTTGTTTCAGATAAGATGGAGAGAGCTCCGTTCCGACAAAAACACAACATGCTTTGTTTGATTGTTGACAACTCATCATCTTTGCAAATCCCCATTGAACAATCTGACTAATCATTTCAGGCACGATCAAGCACGCTTTTTAAGATTCACAAGCGATATGGAATCCTCAACGTCTATCCCTCGGTTACTTCGTCCGCTCAGCTCCTCAGATGGAAATCAAAACCCGAAGAGTCATTTCCATAGTCTCATAATTCCCATGCCAGCATTCTTAACAATCAGTAGTGTTACTCACACCACCCTCATACCTCTTGCTGCAGGAAATCTTGCACTCAACGCAATGAAGGTCTTGTCAATGAATGCCGTGTTGCTGCTTCCAGCAATCATTATCCCGTCTGGACTCGGCAAGCAAGCCTCTATCAAGCCAGAGGAAGGCAAAGGCGGTCGTGTACGATGCGTAGCTACCATACGGCATGCAATTTTCTTCAGATAACGGACGCGCAAGTTCGTCGTCTGGCAACTGAGGTTAATCTCGGGAATACAGGATTGATTGGAACCATTCCCAGTCAGATTGGACTCCTCACAAATCTGAAGGTTTTGAAGTTACTAGGCTACGATAAATTGACTGGTGGGAAAATTCCGCGTGAGGTTGAAGGCACGAAGAATTTGCTGGAGTATTTGGACGTAAATGGAAATATCTTGGCAGGAAAGATTCCGCGTGAGATTGGACGCATGAAGAATCTGCAGTATTTGGACTTGAACCAAAATGGGCGGGATTGACTGGAAAAGTTCCGGGTGAGATTGGACGAATGACAAACTTGGCGTATTTGACCGCGTTTGAGAATTCATTGGCTGACTGGCAAATTCTGCATGAGATTGGAATCATGAAGAATCTGAGAATTTGACCTTAGGCTTGAATAAATTGAAAGGGAACATTCCATGAGAAATTGGACGGATGAAGAATCTGCCGTATTTTTGCTCTGGTGTCAATGCATTGACTGGGTATATTCCAAGTGAGATTGGACAGATGATGAATCTGGTCATTTTGGGCTTATGCATGAATGAGTCGAATTCCAACTTTAGTTGGACACATGACAAATTTGCAGCATGTGGACTTGGGCGGTGATACATTGTTTTGAAAATCCCAAGTGATATCGGATGGATGACAAGTATGACATCCTTGGACTTATCTGAGAATGCAATGACTGGAGCCATTCCGAATCAGCTTGGACGTGTGACAAATTTGCAGAACTTGGACTTGTTTTCAAATTCATTGATTGGCAACGTTCAGAGTGAAATTGGACTCCTCACAAAGTTGTCCTATCTGTACTTTACTTGAATGCAGTGAATGGGGAAATTCCATCATGGTCCCTCTGCTCAAATGCAATCTTTATTGACTGGATGTGAGGAGCTCAGCACATGCAATTCAGGCTGTTGCAAATCAGGTGATACAAATATTGCCTGCCCTTAAAGGGGTGGTTGACAACATCCAATGATGATATTTAATCCGGCCCATTGTTGAAACCACTGCAGTTTTCCAACAAGAGGAGTCATCTTCTGCTGCGACTGAAAAACCTCCTGGCTGTATGCATATACTCGGAGAACGAGCTAGCAATAAGCGCTGTTACTAGGGACCAAGGGTGTTCATTTAAGGTATCCTGCCTGCTCGCCTTCTGTCGCCTTTTAATTACATTACTTGCATGTAATGTAGTCGCCGTATTTGAGCTTCAAAACGGCGCCGGGGTGGATTGCGACAGTACGAAGGAATCTCGACTATACAGCGTGAATCTCTCAGGGCCGTTCTTATCGATGCGAAGATTTCGCAACCTTCTCAAGAAAAAGTCGTTTTCCACTTTCATTTTTTTTACGTCATACCCTTCCAGAAAAAACACGGCATCGCATTCTTATCGAGTCGCACTTTCGCAAAACTCTTCGCAAAACGTTTTAAGAGTTCTCATCCTAGCTGCCAATGTTTCTGGTGCGATCAAGAATCTCATTGCTATCTCTACTTGTCCATGAAGCATGGGTACAGTCGTCCTCCCGTAATACGGAGAACTTGAACTAATACTCCCTTTCACCTATCGAATGACGAAGTAGCTCAAAGCAACTACTACGTCTCTTGATTGTCAGAATTTCTAAATTGGATTAAATGGTCTACAGTAATACACACGACAGATTCAATTACAAGAGTTTTCATGCGGCGTCATTCTCCCCGTGAGAGTAGCTTTTCACATTCTCTTTTTGTTGCAAAGTACCTAGTATGCTGGATGATTGGGAATTCAAAGGCATGCGCTTGCAAGGATTGTTGCTGTGCACGAGAGCGTCTTATTACAAATCAAATCGTGTGCATCCTTGGCAACTCCTTTGGAGACAAACTTCAAATCCACTCGAGAAATGCGACGGTAGGCGTCACAGACATCGACTTGTCTGTCATGGTTGCCTCAATCCGCCATCTCCGGCAGCGCCAAATAATCAGGGTTATGCATACGGTGTTGCATCGTGAAGCTGGAGTATTTTGCTGACACCTCTTGAGAATAGCAACCTTTGCTTCTCTCCTGGCGGACAAGATAGATTTGCGTCAAGTCATAGGAGCCATACATTCTCAGAATGTTCCGCTGTCAAAAGATACGATTGCTGAGCATCAATTTCACGACGTAGTTAGGCTTGACTCTGAACTTCTGCAATTGATATAATTGCAGAAAAATAAGCATCCCACAAAAAATGAGACATCAACTGAAGGAGAAGAGAGTAGTGCGGAGTGTGGAGCGACAGGAACTGGAAGTGACAGACATTATGGAGTTCATTCTCTCGATGTATTCGAGTCCATGATTGTATGCTTGGTACACACACACGTTGTCAACAAAAACAAAATCTTCGATTCTTCGATTGTCATCATTCTTACCACGTGTCATCACCTGCGCTCACGATGGTCACCTAAACTGATAACCTTCTCAAAATGAGAATTCGGATATGAGCAGGTTATCAGCCCCGTTTGAGAAGGTTATCAGCCTGATTGACGTTTGCAACAAAATTGGCCAAACCGTGACGTGGCATGAAAATCGACATTTTCTTGCGAAGACTGCGAAATATTCGCATCGATAAGAACGGCTCTCAGACTAAATGCAGCACTGTGAGTCACAGTCAGAGTACAAGTACTGCTGTACTCGGAGTAGTAGTTAATGTAGAGTTCCTACACCCGTATCAACATTACGTAAAATCTACGTGACGTTGCGAGGCACGATTTTGAGGCCTCGACAAGGCGTTCGGGCCAAAAAATTAAGGCGCGCGCCTTCCATGTACAGGTACAAGATGCACAAGTACCAGTACCAGGACTAAAAGGAAAGGTCCAACCACGCACCTCTGTTTGGTATTAATTGCATGTAGAAGCTACGAGAAGAAACGTGATTTTGCCGGACCTGACACGACCTGATGGCTATAACGGAAGACGGTACCTGGTACCTGGTACAACAGTACCGGTACTCCGAACTCCGAACACGTCCGGCTAAACTCACTCGAATGTTGCGAAGAGCTGATAGCCGCACGCCGCACGTCATTTGCAGATAAGACAATAAGCCAATGCAACAGTAGACGGTACTTCTTTACTATCGCATTAACTCACTGTCTATCCGTACAGTCGCTTCGTAGTGTATCACTGACGGCCCTAGGACAGTCAACTCCTCTAAACGGTCAGTTGACGGAAAACAACACCTCTCTGATGGAAATCGCTCACTTGTTTGTATCTGATCGATTTGAATGCGTTTGTGATGGCACATCTGCAAATGCATTTTTTCGCTTCAGTAACTTACGATGTCACGACGCCAATGTGCATGGACGTCTATTAACCTATAACTTGTGAGTTCAAGTGTTCGAGACCTCGAGAGGTACAACATTTTGTGTACATCAAGTAACATGTATTTCGCGGCGCGGCTACGATAGCGCGCACCCCCCCCCAAATTTCTTTATTGGCAATGATCGAGACCAAACAAGGTACACCATTCGACCACCCATTACATTCCTGATCCCTGCCAAGTACGGCATATCTACCAATAACTACGGTATGAATGACGATCGAGACCTAGAAGGTACATCGAACCAAAACTTAAAGACCAAACTTCTCTGTTACACTGATCGTAAGCACGCACTTAAAACAGACAAGAATTCCTATTTTACGCAAGAAATGCAACAGTAGCGGAGTGGGCGGAGAAGCAGAGACGCATCCCCCCCCTTTCTTAAAAAACAACACCCGCTTAGTTGGTTGCTATCTTACCATCACAGCCGCCATTCTCGAAAATTCAAAAACGAAACACACAATCGTGAACAGTCTTGTAATCGTGATTCGATTCAAGATCCAAAAAGTTATATACCAAGTAAGGATAATCGTACATACCTGTGGGAAAGACCAAAAACATGCTCCAAAGAAATGTCTTAGAATGACCAACTACCAGTGATACACCTATGTAAATATTCGGACTGAGCATGGCGCAACCACAGTAACAATTTGTTCTTTCCTCGTCAAAATATAAAAACTCCATCCGACGACAGTAACACTTAAAGCTCATTCACATTTCCCAATAAATACCATTAATTAACGATCAGCTCTCAATCTAATCCGATTGCGCATTTGAAACACACTCCTTGTCGTCCAATAAACTTAGAGTACTCGCAATACACAGCCATGTTTCATGGTGATTTTACTTAACAAATGTCAGTCGGGTCCAGAAACACATGGTATGCGTTAAAAAACTTATCACCCTAAACACAAAAGTTTCGAGTCACACCCACTCACCATAGTCCAACAGTATAACCGATTTCGATCTCACAATCCGTCGAATTTGTCGATAAGCTTATCAAGAAACACCAAACCTACTTTCTACGAAGATGTCGTTGATCGTTGCTGCCCGGGACCTATCCCTTCGCGAACTCGCACTCCAAGCTGCTGCTTCTGCCAACCTTTCGAGTTTTGCAGCTGCAGGCGAACCAAACCCAGTTCATGCTGAAAAAATTGTTTCAACCTTCGCCAAGACGTGCACCCCGCTTACAAGACTTGCTATTCTCTGTGATACCAATGTGACCAAGCAGCTCGTCTTTATCCAGCCTAACTTCAAGATGGCAACATTGTCGTGCCCTTTTCTCACTGTCGGGAGAAACAACGAAGACGTCTTCGCCGGTAGCCTTGGAGACTCCATGGACCTCCTCTGCCCAGTCACGATCAGGATGAAGGATGTCAGGGGCGACGTCATTAGCATCTGCGAATCCCGCCCAGATGTTAACAAGTACAACCTGGCTACATCGGAAACAGACCCCTTAGAGGAGGAAGGATTGCCACCACCAGAAGGCCAAGACCCAATCCCTCCAGGACCTGATCGTATCATGATCAACCTCAACGTCGCAACTAAGGAACCGTGCTTTGTTGCAATCCCCAAAGTCTATCCTGTCACTAGCGGAGCCGCTATTCAAACCGAACATGACATGTCGGTCATTACTACCCCTGCCCTCGAAAACTACAGTTGTGATAGCATGGAAGCTGTTTGGTACGAATCTATGAGGTATGGCATTCGCCATATGGACAACTACTCCATTCAAGCTACCAACACCCTATTTGACTACGCGGGCGTCGAAAAACGTGAATTTATCCATGAAAATCGGAATCTCGCTTCACGTTTCACTACAATTGTGACTTTCTTGACACCAGATGAACCTTTGTATCACGTCGTTGCCCAGACAGTCCGCGCGGAAAAAGACAAGGTAACCATGGCTTACGGTACAAAAATTCTCAATCTCATGCCACCCAACCGAGTTGGTAATACACCAGCTCACAATATTGCAGGAAACCCCATCGACCTCACGACGCAAGACCCAACGGGTATCTCGACATTGCTCGAAGGGTTAGCAAAAGCAATCTCCGAATCGTCGTCGAAGACGCTTACGGGTACAGAACGCGAAAAAGCAAGCGAGGCTGAAGATGCAAAACGATTTTATAGCATTTTGTTCGCATCTATCAAAGATACCATTGATGAAGACGGCATTCCGACCAAGTCATTTGTGAAGGCCAAGATCCACCCCCTTTTTATTCCTGTTCTCACAGCCAACAAGAATTCAAAGGCAACTAAAGCTATGCAAGAAGCAGTCGAATCAATGGCCGCAGAGTTGAGTACCCATGATGATCGTTATGCGTCAGCGAGCAATCTATTCCCGCGCATGTTCGATCAACCGCTCACCGCAGCGTTGCGTACTGGGCAATGGGAATATCAGCATACAGTTTTGAATCCCGAAGGTATCAAAACCAATGTTGGTATCCACCATTTTGCGCCACCAAGAACATGGAGCGCAAGCTACAAGACACGTCAAGAAGGGGAAACCAAACTTACTCAGCAAGAGCAGGTGGAAGAAGACAGGAGCCGCATTGGGGCAAAAGCCACTGATTTATACCACATGGGTTGCATGGGGACTTTGCCGGACATCAACGAAATGATTGGTAACTTTTATGCTATTATGTGCGTTATCATCGAGTTCGAACGCGATCGCCCGCCGCTCATTTGGACCGAAGTGGCAAAGTTTGCGCAAATCTTGCGTACAAACGAAGGCCGCCAATGGGCTGCCCTTCACCGCAACATGCGCGAAGTTCTCTCCAATGTCGGACAAGACATCCAATCTACTATTGCAGGGTTTGTGTCAGAAGCTCGGAAGACCAACTACAAAACTGCCATGAAGAATGGTAACGAGATTTCTCCGTGCATATTCGACATGGCACAGCACCAAGGAACCGAACTCCGCCGTAACTTCCAAGGCACGATCCTGACTATGACAGCAGGAACATACAAAGAGGCATCTATTATTTACAAGCTCTTCCAGCCGGAGCAACAGAATAAAGAGAACTCACGCAAGCGAGAGGCCAACACAGAATTCTCAGCCCAGAATAGTACTCCACCAGGAAACCGTAACCGACCTTTCCAGCAGTCAGCAGGAGGAGGAGGAGGTAACCGTAACACTCCACCAAACAGCCAACAACAACACACCAACCACGTCACGCCTAACAACAGCCCAACAGCTAGCGGCGGACAAGCCTTACCAGGGAAAACGGTGTTTGTCCACAGCAACCCAGCCCCGTCGAAGTTACCCCATCCTGGCGCCATCTTCCCCCATCCAAACAGGCCAAACCAATTCACAGTCCTCTGCTGCCGGAGCGCATACGACGGACGCACATGCCCATTAGCAAACTGCGCATACTACCACTTTCCTTCTCAACTCAACCAAGTCAACCGTGACCTCAAAGACAAGCTGAAAACCTGGGTGATCGATAACCAAGACAAGGTTAGCTGGCACCCTGACGTCGCAAATTGGGCAAACCCCCCAGGTAATGTCGCGAACAACAACAGGCCATAAAAAATCATTCGAAACGTCCTTACCTGACTAACGACTACCAACAAATAATCCAATAGTTGCAGCTTTCTTTCCAAACCGCCGCCTCCAAACTCCACATGCAAAACCTTCAAGGTTATTAGTAATCCCTATCACCACCGACGAAGTAGTTCAGCAAGGAGTCGATTGCACCGTACAACAACCGAACGGTACCAGCACACTACCAGCACGAACAATCGCACCCAGTTTAGCACATTGTAGGGACAATCAACGCACTACTCCCGCAATTTGGATCCCCAAACAATGTCAGGGCAGAGATAATGAATCGACGGTGAGGACCAACCTTGAAATGTCAATCCCAGTCACATCACAATACCTCCATCAAGCGGTAAAGACAGGCGACCTGCATCCGCATGCAATTGAACTTCCCAGCGACAATTTGCACGCCGACAATTGGGGGACGGGAACCCTCACTTCCAAAAGACTTGATGCATTTGCTTCATTTGTGTTGCCGCCAAGCATCCAAAAACACTTAACCCAACCATTTGGTAAGGATTCTCTATCTCACTCGTTCGTGTCGCAAAAATGTTTTCGTCATGTCCTACTCCCTTTGTTGAAAAGCGGTTTCTTGTCTTGTCGAGCCACAAAAAACCTTGAAAAAGCATCCCGACGAGCAAGGCAACTCCAAATGTTACGTAAGAAATATGCTCATGTGAATTTCTTGGAGCTCCAAGGGTTCCAAGAAGATTGGGACTCAACGACAACGATTCGTAGCGATTGGAAAGCCATGACATCTGCCTGTCTTCTTCACTTTGACGGAGACGTTGCATCAATGGTGCGATGGATTGGAGGCCCTCATACGAACGCACACCTCAATCCTAGCGAGATTCTCGCAAAACTAAAGCATGTCGTGGACGACGATATCTTTATGGACGTCCAGCGCATCCTCACCTTGGGAGCGCCAGCATTGTGCCAAGCAGAGGCATCGGAAGAGAATTTCCAAGCCTTCCTGAAGTACGGTAACCATGCGTCAGTGACCAATAACCAACATGTGTTCAAAAGCACGATAGTGAAACAGAGTCGCCGGGGCCTTACCTTGATCATGGACCCAAAGTTAATCTACTTCACATTGAACGCCCACCTTTCACCCCAAGGTTTGGTGGATGTTCTTCACTGCCGTCGGAAACCAAGACCGTTATCCGATAGCAGTTTCCGTCCGTGGCCAGGAGCAATGGCAATTAATGACTGGACTGACAAACGAAATGAACCCAAACTCCACTTCGCAAAATCATTTTTGAATTTTTGTATTTGGCAATGGAATTTGGCAATAACTTACCCCGACTCGGACAGATACACGGGAGATGATGACGTACAGTGCGCATTCCCTCGCATAAAGTATAACCCGCAGCTTGTTGCGATGCACAGTTCCATTTCCAACGGGACGTTGAGCATGAATACCGGGCTGACATTTGGAGATAACACAAGTCCATCCAACTGGGAACCCATCGCTAGGGCCCGCCAGCAACTAGCAAGCCATTTGTGGCACACACCCGACATTCTGCAAAGAGCGCAACGATTTCTCCCCGAGTTTAAATTTGCACCACCAGCAACTCTAGCCGAGAAGGAACGATTTGCTCTGGCTATCCCAGACTCTATCAACAAAGGAGTCAATGACGAAAATGGTAACCGCCGAGCACCAACATACGACCATCATGTTGATGATAACATGTATGCCGATGTTGCAGATCTCTTGCCTCGAGCCGCCGCTGCCAGTGTCATAGCCCTTTACGAGATTGTTGGGTACCCAGATGGAAGGATTCCGGATCCCATCTCATGGGAGAAGTTCGAAACCACACACACACACATCAGACGTGTCGTTGGTTGGGAAGTAAATACGCGCGACTTAACCTTCGCACTTCCGGCAGACAAACGGGCCTCGATTGCAGCAACACTTTTAGAATGGACCGCTCGAACAAGCTGTACTATCATGGAGGCAGCTGAATTACATGGCACTCTTGCGGATGCATCCCGAGCTAATCGCAAAGGAAGGGCAATGTTTTTCGGTTTCCAGAACGCCTTTCGCCGCGCCATTCGCAGTCGTTATCATCAAGTTCGAGGGTTCTACTCACGCACCAACCGGGCAAACAAATTTTCTCAGCAGTTACCAAAGCATCTTCACCATCGACTCGACTCCCTTGTTGCTCGAGACATGGCAGCTCTACTATGGCACACAAAAACCAAACTCCCGATATCACACCAAGTTCACCGCGAGCTCCACAGTTTGTACTTGTACATGGCAGATACTACCAGACCATGGGCAATCAGTATTGGCCATATCATCCCCCGAGATGCGCAATTCACCAGTCTAGGCGACGCATGTGGATTAGGAGGAGGAGCATTCTGTCACGAGCTATCATTTTGGTTTGACGTTGTGTGGTCGGATCGTACCCGTCACTTGTTTGCAACAAAACAAGTCCACATCAACATCTTGGAATTCATTGTTGTTTTGTTGCAACTGGCAGCTGCCATCACTCGCACAGAACTTGGGTCCACTTCCACAAACGGCCGCATCCCACCCTTGTCAAAACTCGTTATCAGATCTGATAACTCACCTACCTGTCATTGGGCCCATAAAGTATCCGCTAAATCGGAGCGCGGCCAATTGTTTGTAAGCATGTATGCCAACCTTATCGACCGGACAAACCTCACTATTGAATGCTCCCATATTGCCGGCAGCAATAACCACCTTGCCGATTTCATTTCACGACCACCCCCTGATACTATCTCTCACCATACTCGCTGCCAACAGATATTTCACGAGGAGCCGAGGCTGCAGTGTTATCACTTTTTCCGACCGCATCCCGAACTCTTATCCTGCCTGGAGTCCAGGCTGTCCACCGCACACTGGCTGGAAAGCCCGCCACTTCCAAAAGTGCTAGGACGATTCGAAATCGTCGACTCCACTACTTCCTCTTCTGTTTTCATATGAAACTTACCGACGATTGGTTACTCGAGAACCAACCGCAACCGAGAGCCAATTTCCAATTAGCCATGTATGCAACGCATCTTGCTACCGGTTCCTCACTCCATTTCAGGACCATCAAAGCGAGCACTATTGCCAGTTACCTGCACGATGTCGCAACCTTTTTAGGCCGATTTCGACTCATCGACCCGAGATTTGTATCAACTGCTGATACAACGCTTGCCCCTGCAATAGCACAAGTGCTAGCGGAACAGAAACGATGGGAATTAATCCCAAACCGCCGTGAACCGTTCACTGTCGATCTCTTCATTACCATTGCAGATATCGCCGCAACCAGAATGGATGATTGTTGTTTAGAGGCAGCAATGGCTAATTGGACACTCTGCAACTTATACGCTGGCTGCCGCGGCATTGAATGGGCCCAAACCAAAACAACCAGTCGTGCCTTCCAAGAATTTCACCGCAACCGATTTGGTAATGCATACGCGTTCACCCTCGCCGATGTTGCATGCTTCTCGGAAAATTCAAGCCCGATACCAATTGCACATGCATTAGCCGTCCCTACACAAGTTGAGAAGGTCAAACTGCGATTCGAGGAACAAAAAAATGGTGAGAATGGTGAATGGAAGTTATTTACTCGCAACCGCAACAAACCGAGGCTTTGTTTTGTTACCCATTTCCTGCACATTTTGGCCAGACACAATCGCTTAACCCAGTCGTCGCCGACCCACCCACTCAGCGTATATCGTGGTGCCAACCAGACCGTTTATAACATCACGTCAACAGATATCGAACTCATCATACGTCAAGCCGCATCGAAGTTGTATAATTTAGATCCAACGATCCATCGCAAAACCCTCCAATCATGGTCAAGCCATTCTCTTCGTGTGGGAGCCTGTACACTATTGTACTCCCAGGGTTTCAGCGAAATGGAAATAAAATATCTCCTGCGGTGGAAAAGTAACGCCTTTATGACTTACCTCCGCAACTTAGCGGTAACGTCGCGACGCCAAAATGAGGCTCTCAATGATATTAGTGAAATCCCTAATTTTGTGTAAGACCGATTCACAACATTTTGCACCGCACATGTATCGCACATCACATCCCACATCACACATCAAACATTTCAACTAGAAGATTACGAACGTTAATTCGCAGTTTCATTCTGCTACAGTCAAAGTGACTGAATTTTTGTGTAAGACCGATTTGCAACTTTCCATTGAACACATACTTGTACCTGGTGTTCCCAGTACCCTTACTACAGTATGGGAGTACCCCAGTCAGAAACAAAATTCGTTTCTCCTACTAAAAGATTTGAGTATGATACAGTACCTGGTACATGCCCTTGTATCGTACATGTATCATACCAGGTACTGTACTGTACCTGCAATGGGCCACACCCACACCACCCCAGGAGCATAAGGCCCCCTTCTCCTGTCTCTTTGTCTTGCTCGATCCAGTTATAACAACCCAACTAAATTTTTTTTTTTTTTCTTTTCCTTTTTTCTGGCTGTCTGCCGCCGAACGATATGGCTCCAAACCCTGCTACACTGCGTATAACAGCGTCAGCAGACGACATGGGCAGGCCAGTGCTTTAGTGAACCATCCGGGAGCCGTTAGACTCCTCGGATATTTAACGTCATAACAACTACGTTTTTAGCCCAATACCACTGCAGACACATAGCACTAGCTAGTAAGCGTGCACTACTGTGGCATTTCGGCACATGCGTAGTCGTGCAGACTATCACTCTGTAGCACTTCCGATATCGCTCGACGTTGCAGTGCAGCTGAGGCGACTTCTGGGAATCCACAGGATTCTTGCAGATAAGACAATAAGCCAATGCAACAGTAGACGGTACTTCTTTACTATCGCATTAACTCACTGTCTATCCGTACAGTCGCTTCGTAGTGTATCACTGACGGCCCTAGGACAGTCAACTCCTCTAAACGGTCAGTTGACGGAAAACAACACCTCTCTGATGGAAATCGCTCACTTGTTTGTATCTGATCGATTTGAATGCGTTTGTGATGGCACATCTGCAAATGCATTTTTTCGCTAACCCACCACCATCCCCAGCGACCACGCCGGCCAGTGCTTTAGTGAACCATCCGGGAGCCGTTAGACTCCTCGGATATTTAACGTCATAACAACTACGTTTTTAGCCCAATACCACTGCAGACACATAGCACTAGCTAGTAAGCGTGCACTACTGTGGCATTTCGGCACATGCGTAGTCGTGCAGACTATCACTCTGTAGCACTTCCGATATCGCTCGACGTTGCAGTGCAGCTGAGGCGACTTCTGGGAATCCACAGGATTCCGTCCATATTGTTGGAGTCCAGTACGTATCTATGTAGCTATCATAGCGGTGCAGCTACTTTGACTGTGATACCCGAGTACTGAGTAGTACTGGCGGTACGAGAAAGAGACAATACTGCAATACTGTAGTGCCCACTGGTTAGTTCGGTCACTGAGACAACGGACTATGGGAGGGTGCATGCAAGCAACCCTCACCACAATTGCTGACTCCTGCGTTGCATTGCATGAGCGTGCATTAGTTCCACGAAACAAACATTGGGTGGAGCATTCGGCATTCGGCATTCGGCATTCGGCATTCGGCATTCGGCAGGTAGCACGCGACAAGACAAGCTCGAACCAACAGCGCTTGAACATTGTTTGAATCAAATAAATGCATCAACATCATCGTCGAGTTCGAGTTCGTCCGCTTGCCATGACGAGCATACGCCAACGAAAAGCTGATCCGTCCCCGTCCTCTCGTGGGACGATGTATCCGCAAGAAGAAATGGTCCGCATCGTCATTGAACAGGAAGATGACCACGACAACGATCGTGTCGAACGCGATGACCTAGAACTGCATTCATATTATTACACACCGCAACCATCGCGAATGATACCTGACAAGCGCTACAAAGAATTTCTGCAAGGGCAAAGAGCAAAACGAAAAAATGTATCTGTATATCCGACCGGACCTGAATGTGCCTCTCACTGTATAGCCTTCAGCTGGATTGCTGTGGCGTTTCTGGTAAGGTTTGTTCGTGTTTTATGACACTGTTTTTTTTGGCGGATCGACTCGATGTAGACTTTACGTCAAGTCATCCACGAATGCTTGTATGTATCGATATCATCGTCTTTTGAAACGCATCTCATTGCTCGCTTTGGGCATCCGAACTTTCCCGACTAACGACAACTACCTATGTTGTATAGCTATGGGTTGGATTTTTGATTGACACGCAACCGATATTCATAAAGGGTGTTCAACCCAAGGGTGCTTATGCTATTGAGGGAGTCACCTTCAATGTTCGAACCGAAGATCAACGGTTACCAGCATGTGCTACAGCGTAAGTCGATTGATAGCCAGAATGGATGCCTTTTTTGTTTTTGAGTACCTCTGTGCATTCACTTCCCACGCTCACTTGCTCACGTGCTCACTTCCTCGTCTGCATCCGCTTTCGCAACAACGTATACAATACATGATTCCTTACAGTTATTACACAGCATATGCCTATCTCTTGACAGTGCTCCTTTGCTTTGCATATCGACGGAATTGGTTCCAGCTGTTGGCCTCGAAATTACCCATTCGAATATTGCTACGACGAAATGATTACAGTGATATTCCAGATCATGATGCGGATCATCATCGTCATAGTGCAAAACATTTTGATGCTGCTACGAGCGGTGGATTGCCTCTCTTTCATCAATCTAGTCGACGACGACGACATTGTAGTGGTGCAGCATCGGCAATGTGGAATCGATGCTTCATACTGTTGCGGAATGTATGGCAACGGTGGTGTTGTGGAATGCGATTCTCACTGCCTGGACGAGATAATACCAAACGACGGAGGGAGTAAAAGCGACGGAGGAACTGCTATAGTGATGGTCATCATTATTATTGTAGGTTTTGAGTTGTCTTTTCCCACCTGAAGACAAAGCAACCAAGAGTTTATTGTTGTGGTGCAAGTCTCTCTCTGCGGTCTTGGTCTGGATTGGTCAATGATGCTGCGATTCAAGTAGCAATCACCTCGCAAGACTGGGGATGGGACGCACACAAGTAGTTTATTCTTCAGGATTGTCTATTGGTTTGACTACCGGTAGAGTAATCTATATTGAGTGCAGTATATCAACGGCGGGTAGAAATAGGAGGTCCCGTATTTTGCCCTTCAGATGCGAAACTGCTATTTACATACTGCGTCAAGACGCGATCTTCGCCAGGGCACTTTTCAAGTATACAAAGAGTAGAAAAAGGAGAAGAGATTGGATTATGTACTTCGTTGTCTATTGGTGTATGATTTATGTCTATGTTCTATATCTATGGTGCAGAGGACCTCTCGCAAACATGGCTCTCCAATTGCTCAAAGCGAGAGGTCTCGTCAGTGTAATGTGTATCTTTATGTGAGAATGAAAAAATGCATTTGAACATTGCAGTCCGCAGACGCCTTCATCTCTCTCCGATGAGAGAGAACGTTTTGTTCATAAAAACAGATGTGTAGAAATGTATCACTTGGTCCGAATGATGAACTAAACTTGGTTCTTGGAGGACAGCAACGACGCGATTCGAGCGTGCATCGCATCCAAGATCATGTTGCGAATAGCCCTGTCGAGGCTATCGTCGTTCTTCATCATCGACTTCAGCTTGACGGTGTCGATGCGCAGAAGCGTCGCACCATTGGTACCCGCCTTCACGGTAGTCTTGGGGTATTCAGACCTGCTCGACGTTGGAGAGGCGAAGCTGAGATCGCCAAGCAGAAGACCCCTTTTACTGGAAATCTGCTGAAGCCTTTCGCCCATGGACTGGATATCAACCTGTCCTTTGTACAACCAAAATAGGTCTTTGCGTTCCCCTTCGACAGTCATCTCATCGGTGGTGATGATCGCCCCTGGAGTGACTTCAACCCACTCCAAGGCTGCGTTCGAGAGAAACTTGTATTGCATCCACGTCACCCCTGAAGGGCGAAACAGAGATGCATATGACTTTCGGTCTCGCATGGTGAGTTCCTTTTGTGTAAAGGCTGGCGCTACGGATCGCGCAAGAGTTGCCGATGAGATACAAAGCATGGCCATCTGAAAGAGAAGCTCTTCCGGCATCATTGCGTGATCTGGTACGTAGTCAGATGCCATGACAAAAATTCTGCCAATCACGGCGAGAGCTCGAATTGCAACCGTGGCGGGACCCAGCAGAGACGCGAAATCTAGTGCAAAGTGGGCGGCATCCTGAAAGAGTTCCGCCTCTAGGAACGGATCCAAGGGTGTCATTGCTGGTGCGAAGGCAGCAGAGAAAAGAGGTGATGCAATCATGAAACTCGAAGGCTCGATGACCATGTGAAGAGGGGCGTTTCCCTTCGAAACGTGCGGCACCATTTGGTTACGACTCAACCGCGCAGGATGGTGGACAACAAAACCTTCCGAGAAATAGATGCTTGCAACGACAACAGCGGTTCTCGTAATAGTTGCTCTCATCGTCCCTTTCTAGTCTGTAGTTTATAAGCCGCCTAGTAGAAGAATCTCAGACGCCCTTCTTCTATTGGTGATGACCCAGATGGGGTTGGCTTGTATTTTATGTCTGTGGTGAACGCTCGATTTCGAAACTGCACGAATTGTGACGGTTGGATTCATGGGGACGACGGAGTCTTGAAACGGTACTCCTATACACATATATATGTATTCATGCACATAGCTCATGTAATGCTTATTCTGCGTCGCGTCGTGTCCTTTGAGACAGTTTTCCTCCAATCATTTCTGTTCCAAGCATGATGCCACCGCCCATCAATCGCTTACGGTACGTTTTCGGTCGTGGTTCATCATCGGGTGCGGTTCTGGAGTTCTCCAGAATCTCCAGTGCACTCCGAGCAAAGGAAAATGAGTCAGTCTCGACGTCGCGTCTCGGGACACAGGAATGGTCGTATTGTCATACAAGGTACAATAAGGCTGTTGCGCGTTACAGACCTTCCAACCGCTGTGTAGACAGAATAGTGAAGTTCGGGTTCAACACATTTTCAAACGTTTGCCTCAGAAGCCGATTTGCGCGTGGATGATGAATGATGGGGTGTGTGGAAGGGAACATTGTTAGCAGTGAATCTTACATAGCCTCCCAACGAGTTTTCCACATGGAGTTCATTCTTGCTTCAAGTCATAGCGCAGTTTTACAGTAACATTTCGCTCGTTGGAAAATGAGAGCGTCGATTCGATACGTCGCTGTCCAACATTTTCTACGATTCATCTCGAATTCGACTCTGTTCACGACGGGAACGACGGCGCCTCCCCCCGATGACGCGCTCAGGAGAAGATTCCAAGAAGGTTCCCATAATATTGCGCTCTGACAAGCTGACAGGTTGGAGTATTAGATGGAGATTGGGTTCAGAGGAAAGTCAAGCCAACTCATGCGCATGCAATCCTGGTTCCGATTTTCGGGCATTGAAAAACATGGCAATCGGATTCTGGCGAAACTATGGAGGGTGTGTTGGGACAGGAGCTGCTATTTCTTCAAATGGTCAGCCCAATCCAACATTGGCTCAGAGGCCCTTCGTATCATCGTTGCGGACTTGATTAAAACTACACCCATTCGGTTCTTGACGCTGTTTGAAACCCGTCGTCCATCGACAAGACATCATTGTTAGCCACGATGCGTTGAAAGTGGATCTAAATTGAACTTCTGTTAAGAGTTGTTCATCTAAAGGAAAACAAACATGCTGGAATGACAATCCTGGGATGACCCACCGCACCGACGATGAGCCGTGTGACGTCGTGATTGTACATGCACTCAATGACGCAAAGTCAGTGCGCGGAACTTTATGCAAATGCAAGTACACTTGCGAGGAGAGTGATCACGGTTTGAGCCTTGTTGGCCATGATGGTGTCTGCGTTGAAGCCACTCTTGTCCATTTTCAACACCAGGGAAACGATATTCATAACTGCTGGGACCTTAAGGGAGTCAAACCCAGTGTCTCCCAATTTGAACAAGGCACAAGCGACAGCAGTTGCAAGTGCATTGAGTGCGAATAAGTCCCCAGTGACGAAGTCAGCGAGCTGCAATTTGAGATTGGCAATTTTGAGAATGCTGGATCTGAAAGCGAAAATCAAAATGCTTCACCATTGGGCACTCACATTGGAACTGGCTCCTCCCGTCGCGCTGGAAATGTACTTGCTCCCTGCGCCGGCGGCATATGCCATGGTAGCTGTCTTGGCCAACTTCAGTGCCATCTCACCGTCCAGAGGTCCAATCTCAACACTTCCCCACGGACAGCAAGGGCCGAGTGAGCCACGAACGCGGGACGCTCTGCACGGGCGAATGCGAAAATAGCGAGGAGCAATGCGACGATCTTCATGACTTCGAATGATTTTTTATGTTTCACCGAATGGCAGAATCTTTTCGTTGTTGTGTTGCAGGTCGTTGGATCGTTGGATCGTTGGATCGTTAGACTTGGTGTCAGGAGAGTGTCAAGTTGTTCCGTTATTTGTCATGCATCTGGCATCTTTTATTATCCGTCAAAAATAATAAATATTTACGTGATGTCACAGTTCCGGGTACCGAAAGTCTGCAAACACCAATGTCAACCAAGATCACCATCCGAAGGGTTCTCGCCGATCAACAAGTATGTGCAATGGTATGTCATATGTATGTGAGTAATCAGCCGGATTTGATGTGTGGTGTCAACCTTTCAGATCTGGCTCACATCGACTGACACCTGAGAGAGGATACGGAATCAACAAGTTCAAGTAACCACATGTCTTGAATCTTGGTGCGAGACATAGCGTGGATGGCGGTTTCACATCATTAGTGACTGTGGATCGACCTTAGTTTACTTTCCGTCAGGTGAAAGCATGGTGGTGCCTATTATGTGTTGCAAGATCATATTCTTGTGGACGATCCACAAGCACGATATCGACCCCTGGCAATATTCGAGCTGGGTCCTCCCAAAACGAGCGAACAGGAGTGGCGCGATAGCTGTAGTGTAGCAAATTTAGTGAAAGCTATCGTAATACTTGAACCACTTACACTGTGTGCTCGGGTGTCAGGAGTGAGTACTCATACCAGATACTGGTGATCATTCCAATGAACCTGGGGGCTGGTCTGTCCGTGTGAGGAGTGCAGCCTTGATCACAGAGATCCGCATTGCTGAAAACAGTTTACTATGACTGAGGATGCACTCAGAGCAGTACTTTGCATGCGAAACGTAGGAGACAGCACGGAGTATTCTACCGACCCATTCTATCGAATGCATCGCATCAATCGCATCGTCAGTCATTTATTGGGACGTCACTTCATCTGATAGTAGTGCTACCATGGTTGTTTACTCGGAGAATTGTTTTGGTATATGAGAATGGGCGTCTCCACCCGAGTTATAAGACCAAAATGTGTTCGATTTTCCGGGTTCGCTTGTTTCTTTCGACTTTCGATAGTACTCCGTACTACAGTACCACACAACGTACCGCTCAATGAACTGGTACTGTTCCATTTCTTTGTACTTGGCGAAACGTATGATAGAATATTATTACCTTCGTACGTATGAGTTGCTATTTTTAGTTTTTAGTATATTTTTATTTATATATGAATATATAGAATATGTTGGTGGTCAATGGGAGAACTCGAGAAAATAGCTCGTATGTGTGCGGAAAGGAATGACTTCGCGGACAATGACATAAGCACTACCGCCGCCGCAGTGGTTGTGTCGTTATACAACAACTTTTCCTTGTCATCCTTTCCCAGCTTTTTCCTTCCTCAAAGTGAGTTCCAACCATGTCGGACGCACCACGAAGTACGCGTGCGACAGCCTTGGAGGACAAGAAACGTAGATTGGAAGAGTTGAAAGCAAGACGGGCCATGCGTGAAACATTGCCAGCGGATACTCCCAAGCCATCCGCCAATTTAGATGAGTACATTGATGGACTGCTCAAGCAGTCAGCTCCTGGAGTTCCAGACTCTATTGCCACAGTGAATAAAGAACAAGGTCAACAGCGCGAGGGGCACGAGGTACAGAAGGCTCAAGAAACAACCCAAGCTAACAAATCCGAGCCGTCCGAGCCAGCCATCTCGTCGACTCCAGCCACTGCCGCTGCACAAGTGGTCATTCAGAAGCCACGCGTCGATACGTTCGAATTTGGAACTCAAACGTTCGATGACGACTTCCCACTGGAGCAGGAGGAAGATGATCTCCCTGTGACTGGGGAGCCAACGACCACTAACGGCGACGAAAACCCTCCTGCGTTGATTGAGGAACAACAACTTGAAGTAGAACCAAAGATTTTGAACGATGAAGAAAAGGAAGAAACGGTTGTCAAGGTTTCCTTCTCAACCTTTCTCAACACAGCGTCGAAAAAAGTTGAACGTCTATTGGGTGAGCCTGTCCTAGCTGATTTGTTGGTCAACTACGTCGGCGAGACCGATGGCGCAGAGGTGGTCGAGAAGCGACCCGACGGTTCCAAGTATGTCAGTGCGCGCCAAGTCTTTGAGCACTCCAAGTGGACCGCTGGTCGCACTGTCACCGACGTGGACTGGTCACCCCATCACCGTGAACTCATGTTGAGTTCACACGATTTGGCATCGTCGTCCACGGCTGGTGGATCCGGTCTCTTGACTGCCGTCTCTCCGGATGTTCCTCCTTCCGCGTCTCTTGCACCACGATCGGGTGAACTGGAATCTGATGGGCTGTGCCTGGTTTGGAACCTGAGCATGCCAGCGAGACCGGAGCATATATTTACGTGTGGATCTCCGGTTGTGAGTTCCAAGTTCCATCCGACCGAATCGCCACTTATCATTGGTGGTTGCCAGAGCGGGCAATTGGTAATTTGGGACATCCGGGCTGGAAGACTCCCAGTTCAACGATCTGGACAGGGATATCCTATTACGTCCATTCAAGTTGTTGAAGGAGGGGTAAGTTTTTCTCTTTTGTCAGCGGAAGGCGCCTCGTCAGTTTGCTCACATTTTTCAGTCTGGATTAGTGACATCGTCCACAGACGGAAAACTCAGTTTCTGGTCGCTTGCTAATCTTCGAGATCCCGCAGAGGTTGTTCAATTGGCTGGAAATCTATCCTGCGTTGCTGTGGCGTCTAACAATGCATTCTATTGCGGTGATGAGTCTGGCTCCGTATTTTTGTGCCCGCTAAGCGAAAACAAGTCAAAAGCGAGAAGCTCACTTTGGGTTAGTAACAGCTGTATCCGTGAAGAAGAACTTGGTATTGTCGTCCGGCGTCGACTGGACTGTCAAACTGACCAAGAACGAGAAAACAATTTGGAGCGTCGTGAGTAATTCGTACGACTACATGAGTGACGTGCAATGGAATCCCGCATCCATCCTTGTTGGCGACTGCATCCAGCAACGGCAGTGTCGGTTTGTGGAATTTGGCGGATTCGATTGAAGACGCCCTCGGAGAAGTTATTGTGGAACCCGGCGTCGGCGTCAACAAGGTTCGTTGGTCCGCCGACGGCCGTCGACTACTGATTGCGGCCGGAGAGCGAGTCCATGTCTTGAGTTTGGCGGACGACGTCTTGCGCCAGAAAGGAGATGAAGAAGAGCGTATGACCAATTTGTTGGCTTAGGTATCATCAAAGATGAACGTATGGTCGTGATAATGGTTAGTCGAGCTCAATGACATTCTTCGATGTCGATTGATTGTCAATACTTTTTGCATCGCGATTGTTTTTTTGGACTCGTTTCTGTGCAACTCAGTAGGTGCTAACCATAGTTTGAGGCCATGAAGTGTGTGTGTGAGGGAGAAAGCGTAGAACTCACCTCTCGAATCAATTGTCGACGGCTCCAGAATTACGGGAGAAAACAACGAGACCTATTGAATTCGGGGCCCGCCCCTTTGACAGATAACATGACATTGCTAACAGGAAACGGATGAGTGGAGAGGAATACTCGCTGATACACGTCCGGCCGTCAAACGCAGCGACGACTCCAGTTCGATCTGGCAGTTGCTCTCAAATTCATGGATCACTTCGTTTTTGCTCCTCCAAGGGTGACGAGACGAACAGGTCTTGGTGCATTTTCTTGTCTTGGACATGACGGAACTGTTTTGTTTCCTATGCGTTCATCTTGATTTGATCGATGGCGAAGTCTGTTTGGAATGTTTTGTTTCCGAAACATTCAACTGATGGTACCGAAGTCGCCACTACTGAGTAGGACAGCCTACACGGATAAAAGTTTTCATCAGCGAAGTCAAAAACCAATGGGCACGGCTATTTACATGGTTAAAACTAAGCCGATCTTGTGCGCCGCATTCATCAGACTCAAACCTATTATCATGGAAAGAGCCGAGGACAGAGCGAGGACCCTGACTCATTTGTAGTACCTTGCTCTGGACACACATCGTTTGGACGGGATCCCAACCTGTGATTTCGGCACTCTGGAGGAAGGCCTGTACGAGAAGTAATCCTAGTGCCTGCATGAAAGGGTGGAAAAGGCTTCCAAAAGCAAAGTGTTGCCATTTCGGTCGCTCGGAGCGAGCATCCTTGGGGCTATCTTCTGAGTTGATTTTGGAACACTTGAACCAAACGTTGCATTGAGAAGATGCGTCGATCGTGTGAGAGTCCATCTGGCGGTCGGGAGGGAGGCCTACGAGAGATTTTATTTCAAGACCCTGCTCTTCGCGGTCGGAGAGGATGTGGATACGATCGTCTTGAGATTTCGTTTGCTCGACCAACACGGTTTTGAGGTGGTCGAGATCTTCCAGAGAAAACCTTAACTGTTGATTCGTAGGTAAACCTATCGGATAAGGTGCGATACAACACCCGTAGGTTGGCTCAAGGGCGTCATCTGGCATGTGATCGCGGCTGCCACAAGAAAGGCCCGTTTGATTTGTATTTTCTTCATCCTGCTCGTTGTGGGCAAAGAGGCTTTGGACATGGTCGTCTTGAGATTGCATTTGCTCGATCAACAGGAAATCGAGGTCTTCTGGAGGATAAGGATAGAATTCGGTATGAGTTGCTTCGATGGGTTGGTTTGCGTTATCTGACATTTGATGGTGGCTATCAGAAGAAAGGCCTCCGTGAAACGCACTTCCTTGATCCTGCTCGTTGTGGTCAAAGAGGTTTTGGACAAGGTCGAATTGTGATTCCATGTGCTCGGTTAACAGGAAATCGAGATCTTCTGGAGGATAAGTATAAAATTCGACATGGCTTGCGTCGGTAGGTTGGTTTGACTTATCTGACAAGTGATGGCGGCTGACAGGAGGATGGCCATTTTGTAAACTAAATGCAACAGCATCGTTGATGATGTTTCGTTTACATTCAGTGCCGTCGACCTCCTCCAAAGTCATTGCAAGGATGTTCAGGTTCTCTTGCTCCAACGCAGACTTGAGAAGGCCAAGCGGGCTTCCTCGTTGAGAGCGTATTTGATGATGTACAGCGTGTCGGACGAGCAAAGCCGTGAATATCTCGCTGCATCATTGTCCCATTCGAAGAACTTTCTTGGCTTGTGGCAGTCCCAAAATGCTTGGGCGATATCTTCAACGGAGTGAGTGTCTTGTGGTAAATCCTTGATGCACTTTTGAATCAAAAGTTTAAACAGTTGATTTCCTGGATGTTCGTTTGTTGACATTGCGTTACCGCAGAAGATGACATCATCGGTTGTTGGCGAGGCCGAGACGGCAGAAAGTCTTGCACCTTGTGCAACGGTGCGAGTAGTGCTTTCAAAAATAGCCTGTACTGTGAGGTGGTCGTGAGGCAAGGATGTTAATGATCTCTGTTGTAACATCGCTGTCAAAAACATCATTTGAAAGTCACTCTTACCCATTGTTTTTGAGTTGCAATTTGAGTGCATGCTGTTGTACTTTGTTGTGGTGGCTTGGTGAAAAAGACAGTGAGCCGTTGGCGCACATCACGGGGACGGGCAACTGGCAGGCACATTGTTGTTCAGTCGTGATTGGGAAAACGAAAGAACACGACTTCAGACGTGCATGATGACGTCGTAGCCAAGAAGAAATCATGAAAAGGAGGCAGTGCTGACCTTGACGTGTGTTTGATGTATGATATCTCTGAAACGTGATAGCGTGATATATTCTCGGAGTCGAGCACTGAAACTTGCCAACACGAATTGACCACGATCAAAGGATGTGTTGATTAGAACATGCCCATGCCATGTGTCCTGACAAAACAAGAACTAAAGCAGCTTTGACAATTGCATTTTATTTTTCATTGTCCACCCTTCTGTGTCATGCTTGCAAACAAAACAGAACTGAATTCCTGAATTTCACAAAATCAGTTGACAAGCGCAATCTTGCTCATCTTTCACAATCCTTGCATCATGTATCCCTTGGAAAAACTGTTACACGTGACTTAACAACAACAAACATGAAGGAGGTCCATTCACGTACTACAGAAGATGAGCAATATACTGTGACTCACATGATAGTGACAATTCTGGTGGATCCAACAACTTCAACAGCAATGATGATGTCAATGATGCCACCTTTGTTTCAAATGGTTACATCCAATGCTAAAGGTAATCAGGATCCAAACAGCAACGTCAGGTTCTCTAGAATTGGAAAACGTTCAGCATGCTATGTAGCATTCACTGCAATAACATGGAGGTGAATCAAAACATTGCGAGAAACTCAAGGTTCTTGTTATTGGAAGACTACTTTGAAAATGCCATTGAAGCAGCATAAATATGTCTGTACTATGTATTATTCCCACTGACAATGGAATCTTTGTTGTCCTCACTTTTGATGGAATCTTATAATATCAATCAGATTTGGCAGAAGACACAGAATTGTCCCAGATACACTTTACATTGTTGCATTATGAAGATATCTATAGGAACCAGTACTGAGCCAGCATGTGACTTATGAAGATATCTATAGGAACCAGTACTGAGCCAGCATGTGACTTTTTATTTATCTTGAGCAGCACCTTCATCCCGTTTCAGCAAAGTACTGTTCACAATTTCATCATACACTCGCAACAGCCAGTCAATCAGCATGGAAATATACTGAGACTTGTATGGAAAAATGCATGGCTGTAGTACCTGCGCAGGGATTTTGAAACAGATGGAGTTGGTGAGTTTAACATGCCAGTATACATGAAGGTGTATTGTGAGTACAAGATATGCATAAGTATGATGCAGGACAAACCAATGGGCTTTGAATCAAGTATTGATTGATAACTTCATAAATACAAATTTTAAAAGAAGTCACAAAAACTACTTAGATGGACACATCATTTGATATGCGATCAAATACCATGGAATGTAGCTAATGCACACATAGTTGTGACATGCACATGTATCTCTTCAGCAATACGACGACAATGAAAACAGGATTTGAATCACCAAGTCAAAAGAAATGATGAAACGAACCAATAATACAGCACGCAAGGACGACGCCAGATAAACACTTAACTTTTAACATTTAGTTATACAATGCCACATAAGATGTATTCATCGTGCTACGCATGCAAATTCAAAGTTTTACAGCATTGGTGGTGCAAAATCAAAATACGGCATAATCAAACTGAATCTGTGAAACGTCTAACAACAAATGAGAATATTCGTCTCGGGCATTGCAATTGGTTTCTACAGGGTTCAAGGCTCAGGTATTTGCCCTGGTTTGGGGGAGTGAGTTTCATACACCATTGCGTAATAGCACTCAGTGTATCACGTGGTGGCATGGTAATTAACAGACTATCCACACTTTTGCGATTCTGTTTACATGATATTAATCTCGATGAGGCGATCGATGATACCTGAAGAGACTCTCAAGTCATCGTGATATTCAGTTGAGTCGATTTCAAAGTCAAGCGAATCTAGAATTCTTTGGGTGTCTCGTCGATTGGATAATTATAAGGTTTGATCAACCTGTCGCCATGGGACTTGTTGGCACGAATGACGTGACGACAGGCAGGTGGCAGACCATGTTGAAAGTACTTTTGACAGCCTCGTCAATGACCGCACTGTGGCGGGTGCCATCGGCGCTGTCCAAGGCCGTGGCAAGTAGGTTAAGTTTCCCTTGCTCGACTTTCATGTGCAATACAAACTCTGTCTCTACTTCAAGTGTGTGTTTAATGATAGCAACCGCCTCGCATGTGTTAAGCTGTACCCAGCTCTCTGATTCCTTGTTTCTCTCGAAGAAGATGGATGGCCCCTCATGAGGTTCGTGGCACTTCAAAATTGCTTCCGCGATATCATCAAGGGGGTGATTATCTTTTATCTCCGTGATACACTTCTTGATCAGGAGTGCAAACTTCTGATTTCCTGGGTGTGCGTTCGTCAACCTTGGGTTACCGTAGAAGAGGACATCATCCGCCTTTGGTGAGAACTCATTCCTGGCTCGCTTAGCAGAGGTCCAACGTGTGTTTGCGTTCGCATCATGACGTTTCGTTCCCAATGACTGTGTCTGCACTGTGACAAAGTCGTGAGGTGGGTTTTTCGGACGAGAGCACCGGTGCACCTCCTTACCTATTGTCCGCGATCTGTCTAGGTCAAACGATGGGTTCATTGAATTTGGTCGATTGTAGTTTTATGACATGCTTCCAGTGGTTGGACGCAGGTTGCAGGGGTGTTCGGTGACGGCATGTTTCGATGTGGCTTGAAGAAGTTCGCCTTCTAACAAGAGGTAATTTTGTTAAACAGAATGCGACGCTGACGGCTTGGCACAGAAAACGACTAAACCACGATCTGTGATTCGCGCTTCAAGTACTGTACCCTAGTAGAGTCACACACTACTACGGTAGCACCGCACTCCGAGTACTCGGTGTACTTTGACGAGTTAAATTGGGACGATGGTCGACCAGAAGGTTCCGCCCCAAGGCTCGTTGATCGATCAATGAGAGGCAACTCTCTAGCCAAAGCATTCCCTCTTACGACCACGTAACCGTACCGCACTTAGTCGCTGCAATACCGAATCACTTTTGTTGCTTGTGGCCTTGTAGGCCTTCAAAATTTCAGGAAGGAAAGATGTCTCCTCCAATTCGGGATGTGTTGATACCAAGGCCCGCTCCAAAACATAAAGGTCGACTGCCATTTCTTCGGGGTTGGACGATACTTTTGCCAGCCCGAAATCAATCAATGACACTTTTTTCTCGTCAGTGTGAATCATGTTCGATGTCGTCAGGTCTCCGTGGATCGTACCAGTATTGTGAAGCTTTCCTATCAAAACACCAATCTCATTTGCGAATTTGTTCATTTCAGGTGAAGCAGTACTAACTGAAGTCACCGTCTCTGTGCTTGATGACTCGCAACATTGTTCAAGATACTTCCGTACAGTAACACCAGAAAGATGTTCAAGGTACAAAATTGGTATTTGCACGCCCCAAACTGCTGGGCACGCAACCCCGCCTCGTCTCGCACGAAGCAATGCCTTGGCCTCGGCCTTACACCTTGCCCTTGTGAGACGTTCGTCCAATACTGGATGCCTATATCTTTTGGCAAACCGTTCCTTGGCAACTGCAGCCTTGTCGGGAGGGAGGAAGGACGGGATCTTCCATATTCGTGCTTCGGCTCCTTGAGATAGCAACTCCCACTCTGGCTTTGGCTCGAAGGGATGAAAGGACTTGTTGGAGGAGGAAGACATGGCGCGGTTACAAGTGGAATCAAGAACACGTGTGGCTGTTTGTGTTGTATTGTACACACAGGTGCTGCAATTTTTAGGAGCGCTGCGTGCAATACACAGATCACAGATACACAGGCCGTGCGGATCAGCGTGACAAGACGCAAGACACAACTGCCGGGTGCATGGTGTCTGTTATCGTCCGTCGCATACTGAACTGTACAGTACGGTAGTCACGTCTATGAATACGATTGCCTGCTTTAAAAAAATTGTTCTTTTATATAGATAGTGCGCGGCTGTTCACCTGTTCACGGTTCGGAGATGCGATTGATGTGCGAGATATGAGATAACGTAGTCACACTATGAAATCTGGGGAAAGTGACTTTTGGATTCTCGTTTCGCAGCTGGAAGCAAAAAAAAACTGTTCACCGAAGTTCCATGTGACTCATGTCACGCACTTGCAACCTACGAGTACATATCTTTCAGAAACCAAAACTATATTCATGCATGAATATATATGACAGCGTAGGACACCTGTGAGCCCAGGAACAAAAACACACACGGATGAACATCTGATAAAACGACCAGAAAAACGACAGGTCTTGACTTGCACTGACGAGTCATTATAGTACGACGCAAGCGAACAAACGCTGCTGCCTTTACTTTTCTCCTCGAAACACTTCCTATGGATCCCTATCGTGCTCTCTTCCTCCGTCAGGTTCGACAAATCGCAACGTCCAAGCCTGGAAGGGCATCGTTGCATCAGTTGCTTCGGACGGTGGAACCGGAACTTACGCTGGACGACGTGGAAAGCCCATTGACTCGAAAGAGGGCGTTCGGTCAATTAAAAAAGAGAATCCTCCAAAATGGGAGAAACGAAGACGCCGACGCTGCCGACGAATTGTATTTCGAAGTTGGAGAATTTTTCGATGCGTGCTGTCGGGTCATGGATGCACCTGTTGCTACAAGGATTGGTGCAGATATCAAGACACCTGCTCCTATTCAGACACCAGCTTTTCCTCCAGATTTCAATGTAATTGAAAAGTGGCCCTTCATTTGCTACCACCATCCGGTGATTCCAGAGATGGGCAATCTCGCTGACAGAAATAGCACTCTGGATGTATTCATGGGCTACAAGTGCATTAATGCACGCGGATGCGTTGCTCACGGTACCAAGCCTGGCCTTTTCTATGGCTGGAGTAAAGTGGAGCAGGATTCCGCGAGATGTGTCAATGCCGGCCATCTGTTCAGTGAAAAATTCCAAGGAGCCAGGCGCCTTGTGGGGAAAAATGCCATCAAGGAAGAGCTCACAACACGAGGACCTGTCATATCGACGTCGTTCGTGCTGGCACCAAATTACGTCAGCTCCAGCGAAAACATGAGCTCGTTCTTAGAGGACCGTATTGGAAAGAATCATCCAGTGGTCATAGTCGGCTGGGAATTGACTGCATTCGAGGAGGTTTGGCGAGCCATTGCCTGCGATGATACAGTTATACCGATCGCATTCGGGCAGTTTGGAATCGATGAGGCATGTATAGCTCCAGTATCCAACCTCGAGCACGTTTCATGGCAAAGTGGTCCTTTCTTGGATCTGGACGTCTCAAGCTGGCCCGTCGACTGGATGTCGTGGACTGAGCCGGAGTTCTTGCTAACCTCAGATCAGTTGGCGACCTTGTCCGAGCGTCTCGATGAAGGGTTTCGATCAGTCAAAGGAAAGCGCGCTCGTTTCGTTGTTCGCGACAAGACCAAACTGGCTCACAGCCGTGTTTGGTACTTGGATGACATAAAATGGGACCTAACAGCCAAGGAGTGGAATATCACAGCATCCATCACACCTGTCCTCGAACAGGCTGTCGAGCCCTGCATTTGAATCGCACTGTGGTGAAAGCCTTTCATGTCACGTGTGTGTGTGTGCACTTGGAGTAATTGTACTATTTTATCTTTGGTATTTGTGGCACCATCCTTACTATTGTGCAGCAAGTAGATATGTTGCACTCCGGGGTACTCGAGTAGTCCCCTCACAGTGGTGATGAGGATGGTAATCGCATCTTTTTTGTTGTGCACGTATTCCACTCAATAAAAAAGCTCCCTACATTAGTGTAGATCTTCTCGAGTATGTATGGTACAAGTACTCGAGTTCTCGGCAATAGAATCGAGAAGTAGGCCCGCCCACACGGACAATTTAAAATTCAGGACGTGAGGAAATGAACCTTGCCGGCGGATGGATTCAAGGCATTTCCCCGCGATTGTGCGGATCTGCGGTTGTTCTATCCCACCAAAATACTGGCGAAGCAACTATAACAAAGGATTTCTGGGCATTCCCCCTTGGCAGATGGATGGAAGCCAACAGCATGACATTGAATACGGAAAACGGAAAGTATGGAGAACGATTATCAAGTTTGGATGGGCTTTCACCAGCCTGCGACCATGTGAGTCGTCGGCAAAGTCTCAAATGTGATGGAGGATGTCGCAATATACATAGCATCATGAAGGGAAGCAATCTGTTCAGAATCCATTTGAATCGCACTCTATTCTTTGGACGACCTTGTTCGATGGATGCATCTATCAGATGTTTCAATCTCACATCCGCCGCGGTTCCGACAGCAATTCTTGAATGTGTTTCTTGCGAGCCAGAGTAAGGCCTGTATGAGAAGTAAGCCTAGAGCCTGCACATCGTGGTGGTTCAAAACACTTCCGGCAGCAATAAGCTGGCATCAGTTTCTTGCGAGCCAGAGTAAGGCCTGTATGAGAAGTAAGCCTAGAGCCTGCACATCGTGGTGATTCAAAACACTTCCGGCAGCAATAAGCTGGCATTCAGCTTGATTGGCGCCAATATCTGTGCGGAAGTTAAGTGAGTTGATTTGGGAACAATCAAACCAAAAAATTGCATTAGAGCCCATCTGGCCGTCAGGAGGGAGACCTGTGTGGAATGAATTTTCTAGAGCCCGCTCGTTGTGGTGAGAAAGGCTTTGGTCACGGTCGTCTTGAGATTCTGTCGGCTCGTCCAACAAGCTTTTGAAGAGATCGAGGTCGTCTGTAGTCAACCACAAGTGTTGATTGGTAGATAAACTGATCGAAGAAGGTGCGAGATGAGTGGCGTCGGTGGGTTCGGAGGAGGTGTCTGACAAGTGATGGCGGTTGTCAGAAGAAAGGCCTGTATCAGAAGCATGCTCTTGAACCTGCTCATTGTGAGCAGGGAGGCTTCGGGCCAATACATTCTTGGATGGATCGAGTTCTTCTCGATAAAAGCAAAATTGTTGTTCGGGAGGTACACACCTCGGATAAGGCGCGAGATGATTACCGTCGGTGGGTTCGGTGTAGGTCTCTGACAAGGATTGGCGTGTGTGCTCTTGAACCTGCTCATTGTGATCAGGGGTGCTTCGGGCCAATATATTCTCGGAGAGATGGTGTTCTTGTGGATAAAAGCAAAGTTGTCGTTCGGGAGGTACGCACCTCGGATAAGGTGCGTGATGGCTGTCGTTGGTGGGTTCGGTGGAGGTAACTGGCAAGTAATGGCGGTTATCAGGGGGAAGGCTTGCATGAAAAGCGTGCTCTTCATTCTGCTTATTGTGAGTCGGGAGGCGTCGAACAAGTTCGTCTTGAGATTTTGTTGGCATGTCCAAGACATTTTTGAGCTGATCGAGATCTTCTTGGAAAACCTTTTCTGTTGAGCGAGAGGTAAGCTAACGGGATATGGTTTGATATGACAAGCACCGGCGGGCTCGTTTGCGTTATCCGACAAGTGGTGGTTGTTAGGATGAAGGCCTCGGCGAGGCAAATCGTCTAGGGTTGGTCTTGAGCGTTTGGAGCTTTTCTCGGTAGTATCATCTTGATTGATTGCTTGCATCCTTGCAGAGTCGTATAGATCATCGAGGAAGTGGTGTTGACGGCAATTTTCCCAATCGAGAGAAGAGTTGATTGGAAAAGTTTCGATCTCACTGCCGTCACGGTCGTCTAGAGGAAAGCATTTCAAATAAGCAACTGCTGCATCTGCTTCATCGTCGCCACTGATGATGCCTTGATCTGCATTGACATTCACCCAGTCCCAAGCCCTTTCAAAAAAGGTAAGGTCCTCCTGCTCGCCGAGAGCGTACTTTATGAGATCGACCGCGTCGGCTTTGCTGAGCTCTGAGTAACTTGCTGAGTCGCCGTCCAAGACCATGAATTTTCTAGGCTCGTGGCACTTCCAAAATGCTTCGGCGATATTGTCAATGCCGTGAATTTTTAGTAGTGAATATTGGATGCACTTTTGAATTAAAAATTTAAACTGTTGGTTCCCCGAGTATTTGTTGGTCAATTCTTGGTCGCCGAAGAAGATGACATCTTCGTTGCTGAGAGCAGAGTTATCGAAAATGTCTTGTACCGTGACTTTGGGGAGGTCGTTAGGTAAGGATGTTCATGTTGTCTCCGATAACATCATTGTCGAAAAAAGTTGAGAAACTTACCCGTCGTTGTTGTGTTAAGATTTTGGTTCATGCTATTATTGTTGTTGTTTGCTTTGTTGTTTGCCTTGTTGTGAATTTATGTCTTGTCTTTTGCCTTGTATTGCGCGGAAGTCAAACGTCGGTCTTGGTCTTAAAAAACGGAAGACTTCAGGACGAATGGCATGTATGAAATCGTCTTCATTTTGTGAAAATGGAAGATTTCACGACGAATGACATGTATGACAGTGATGCAAGCAACAATACATGTGCAGAAGGCTACCGGGACCTGTTGCAGGTATATTTATCCCTGGCATGTATGCAAATTCCACTTTCATAGGCGTATATCCAAACACGACCAAGCCACGCATTTCTCCATTCACACTTCCCTTGAACGCATGATACCGGTACTGTCTAGTACGAAACTACGCTCAGGCCACCGAATACTTCACACTTCAAACTTCAAACTACAGACTGCACCTACTACCGGTAGTACCTGGTACCGTAGAGAGGGGCTTGCCGAGTCCAGAAACAATTGGTGCTTATAACGAAGGTGCCTTTTGGTGCTGACGCTACTATGGATTTTTTGACCAACCAGAGCGCACACGTTTCATGGTCATGGAAGTTCTCGAAACGTCTTGCCGCCTTGCCACGTATTACTGCAAATATGTTTTCACTGGGTTAAGTGGCTCAGGTATTGTACCAACCTTAATAAGCACCATAATAATGCACTCCGTGCATCACATGGCTGATCTTTATGTTCCAATTGTATCACGTGGTGACATGGTGATTAAGAGGCCATCCATGTTGTTAGCATCCTGCTTGCTCGACCATAATCACGACGAGGCGATCGACGACGCCTAAAGAGGCTTTCTGGAAGTTATCTTTAGATTCAAGTGACTCGATATCAAAGTTTTTTTGCCAATCAAATGTATCGTCAGGGAAGTCAAGCGAATTAACGTCGTAGGTCATAGGGAGACTCGTCGATTGTATGGCTGTAAGGATCGATCGGTAACGCTCAGGTTGTAGACCATGTTGAAAGGCACTTTTAACAGCCTCGTCAACGACTATACTGTGGCGTGGTGTGAGCAGTGTGCCATCGGAGCTCTCCAAAGTCGTGGCAAGTTGGTTGAGGTTCTAGTGCTCGGTTTGCATGTGCAATGCAAACTCTTGCCTCTTATTCGAGAGCAAATTAAATGATGAAGACGGCCTCGCATGCGTTAATCTATGACCAGCTCCATGATTCATGGTTCCTCATGAGGAAGTTCGATGGCACCGCATGAGGTTGGTGGCACTTCAAAATTGCTTCTGCGACATCATCAAGGGGTGATCGTCTCGTATCTCGACGATACACTTCTTGATTAGGAATGCAAGCTTCTGTTTTCCAGTGTGGGCGTGCGTCAAAGTTGGGTTCCCATAGTGGTGGACATCATAGCGCTTGATGGCTTAGCAGGGGTCCAAGGTGTGATGTCGCATGCATCATGACGCTTCGTTGCAAATAACTGTGTCTGCACTGTGACAAGTGCGTGAGTTGGGTAAATTCGGACGAGAGCACCCGTGTGCTTCCTCATTCTCGTTGGTGATCTTTATGTCAAACGTTTGCTTCATAGAATGTTGTCGATTGTGATTATATGACATGCAGCTAGAAGTCGGACTCTAGTTGCATCGGTGTTCGGTGACAGCATGTTTCGTTGCGGCTTGCAGACGTTCGCCTACGAACCAGAGGTAAACTAGTTCAAAATAATGCGATGTGAAGGACCTGGACGTCTCACGCTGGACCGTCGACTGGATGTCGTGGGCTAAGCCGGAGTCCTTGCTCTCCTCAAATGAGTTAGCGACCATGTCCCAACGTCTCGATGAAGGGCTTCGGTCAGTCAAAGGAAAACGAGCTCGTTTTGTTGTTCGCGACAAGGACAAACTGGCTCACAGCCGAGTTTGGAAGTTGGATGACTGGATGACAAATGATGAGACGCAACAGCCACGAAGTGGAACGTCATAGCATCCATCACACCTGTCCTCGACTAGGCTGTCCAGTCGTGCGTTTGAATCACATTGTGGTGAAAGCCTTTCATATCATGTGTGTGCGAGTGCACTTGGATTTAGATTGTACTATTTTGTAGTTGTGGGTTGTTGCGCCATGATGATTATGCTGCTCACGTCTCATTTTTGTTGTGAATGGCGGCAGATGCACAGACGCGTCAAGTTTCGCGCACCACTCATATGTTACATGTTCTTTCGTACTGGTAGCGAAAACCTTCGTGCGTATGCATAGAGCAGATACTGCGGTATCAAATATAATAGAGGTGTATGATATGCAACCATATAGCCGAGTATGGATATTTGCAGGTTGCAGGCGGTCCACAAAAAAAAATTCCGGGGTCCAATATCTATCACACGGATCCTAAAACGGACGTGGGAAATACTATCATATCATCATATCATCATGTCGTACTTGTAGGACACTCATACTGGAGTACTCCCGTACAAAATACTGGAGAACATCATACAGTACGAGTACGACATCTCTATGCATACGTCACATATATGTATACAGCTCAAATACATAATCGTGTACATATCTCATGCGGGCGTCAACGGATCTGTCTTTTTCATAGCCAATGCGCTGTACTCGGAGTTGATGATCACGAATCACGAAACCAAATTCCTTTTGTCATTGATTCGTTGAATCGGCCGCAACGCGCACCTCCGCTCCGTATGTCCTTTTAGCATCGAAGGTCAAGGATCATTGATATCATTGACCCGACACCATGAATATCTTACTAGCCACCGACAAGGTGATCCCTCTGCCACCTCAAGCCGCCAAGGCTCTTAAGGAACGAGAGGCAAAGGAGAAAGGAAAGGCATGGTTAGAGGAAGTATCGGACGGAAATGATGAATTGTTCTTGGATTACAACACATGGGCTCATGTCTATGAGGCAGCTGCGAAACCTGTGAGGTTTGCTGCAAACTCCGTCCTTCCAACCGAGCCTTCGTTGCCTCGGAAGCTGATGTTCCGGAGAAGCTGAGTAGTGCTACTACGACTGATGAGGATGGTAGTGGTTCAAAGACAAATGCCACTGGTGCTGATGAGCGTACACCGCACCATCTTCGGTCCGCACAAGCACTTGGAAACAAAATGGCCGCACAGTTTGAGAAAGCCCAAAAGGCAAAACTCAAGGCGCGTGTCCTCGAATGCAAACATGAGAATTTAAACACACTCCGAACTGGTCTCAGCGCAAAGTTGGTATTGATGGTTCTTGACATGTCCTGTCACTTGTTGCAGGATCTGGAAGACACTCTGGAGGACCAGCGGCCCTTTGTGAATGTGATTCGTGCACTCGTTTTGAGTTATCGCTTTGAGAAGCCAAACATGCGCCGCAAAATCTTTCACCTACGAGATGTTATTTGTGCCCGACTTGTCGACTTGTTGGACCTCAAACTGCGAGATCAGACTCTCGCTGAAACACAATTGGCATGTCGCGAGGGACTCGTCAAGATGGAAACTGACGATTTGATCGAACGAGAGTGGCATGCGTGGATTGAACGCTTTGTATACGTCAAGACTCCCACCACGGATGGTGACGTTGCTCCTTCCGCAACCGTGGTTCCGTATGAAGCCGTCCTGGCCATTACTGGATTGGAGCCGCCGGTGGTATTTTTGGAAGAGGAATCAATAGTTGCCATTCGAGAACAGTCTCTGGAACTTGTCAAGAGGTTTGTCAAAAGCAAAATGAAAAGTGTCCATAAAGTATTGGCAATTGCATTGGATCAGCTCTTGATGGAATACGCCAATGCCAAGTTTGCACCGAATACTTCCAAGGCCGCTCTGCCACTCAGAGAGGAGATGGTCAACATCGTAGAAAGCATACACGAACGCCTTCTGCAAGCTGTGACGAAGGATGTTTCTGGAATTGTCGATTTGTTGGGCGACATGATGACGTTGAAGTAGCAACCCTGCAGATTTTCTTTTATGTACAACGTATCCATATAGATGCTTCTTAACCGTCTGTATTAGTAGACCTATCAAGAATTTATTTGGTTAGAGTTGACGTCGTACTACGAGTTGAAGAGGTCCTGAGTAAAACCAACAAAAATTCAACAGATGAAAGTTGCAGTTCGAGACAACATTTTTTGATCGAGACCAAAACAAACGATAAAGACATCTTCATTTGCTCCCGTCGCTATAATGTATTTCTACAATTTCCACAGCAGAGACCCTGCATCAAAATGATTGTGTGTACACTCCACCCTCCAGTGATTACAAAAGAATAGTGCAGCTGCTTCTACACCGACAGGGCTACTCCCTTGAATTGAAGAACTGCGTCGTCACCATGCTTTGACTTTTGCTTTGTGTGACATTTGTCACAGTAGTCTTGTTCCATGATTGGATAGAACCACGAGCGGGCTGTACAATCCGTACCACATCCGTCGCAAGCAACATTGAATTGCTGTTTCTTTCCCCGTTTCGATGACTTGGGCATATCAACAACGGCTGAAGAGCTCGATTCGTCTAATAACGCCTTTTTCGCTTTACCGCCAGCCGCACCTGCAGTGGCAGGTGTCAGTGAGGAGGTGGACTTTCGTTTTCTCAAAGTTCGGAGCACCTCCGTGTGAGTAGTCCCTTGAGATGAAGTACCTCCTGATTCTACTTTATCAACCGTGGGCTGGTTCTTCAATCGTGGGCGACTAGGAGGCTCGCGCTTCTTGGCGGCAAGTGCAACAATGCCTTGAGCGACAGCAAGATCCTTCTTGGATGCCTTGAGTGCGAGTCCGGATCCATTGTATCCCGCCGAAAAATTCTGAATAAGCATGGGTTCGTCTCTTGACCAGACGGGAAAGTCTTCCAAACGAGGGCATCCACTCTCAAGGCCATCCTTCAAATCCTTTAAGCTTACCATGACAACATGATCGGCTGCGCGAGCTTTCGAAACCTTGGCCATTCCTGGTTCTTTCCCCACGACCAGAACGTCAGTCTTTCCGGATATGGCACTCGTGACGCGACCACCAAAGGCGACAATCATGGCCTTGGTCTTGTCTTTTCCCAACGAAAGGCCTTTGCCACCGCCGATTTCGGGAAAGATGCCTGTCAGAACAAAGGTCTTGTCACGGAATGCGTCTGCTGGCGATGCGCCATTTTTTCCCGGCACGGGAACAACAAAGCGTTGACGAGGTGCCAATACAATGGCAGACGACGAGGACTCCATGGGGAGTGGTAGCGCTTGTTGTGGATTTAGTGGATCGTTCAATGATGGTGGTGATGATGTTTCGGAGGTAGATGCAGCACCGCCGGCAGTCTTTCTTGGGGCTGTTCTGCGAGCCCAATTTTGCTTGTTCATGACGTGACGGACGATCTTGTCCTTGTCGCTTTGATGCAATTCCGGAAACCCAGAAAGTAAAACATCATTCATGCTCGACAATGCGCGTTCAAAGACTTGAAAATCGTTGCATGCATCCGGATCGGGTACACCCAACCAGACCTTGAAAGGGACACCTGTAGTGGCATCACCAGTGCCATTGTATGCAAGTGGTTAGAGGTGAGATGAATCGAAACGATAGAGCACCGACGACGACGACACGGAGCACAAGAGACCAGTATAACGAGTGGTAGTCATAGAGACAGGAACTGCAAGCAAACTTACGCCAACATCTTAAATGCACCCATCCTCCATACGTTCCCGATTGTCCATTCATCCATCCTATTCTAATTTCTCCCTTGTCAATTATTTTCCAATCTGTTTCTATTGCGAGCGCATCGGTTGTGCGTGCAGATAGTCTTGAGGATCGTAACGATTTATTGTCGTTTTCAACAACAACAGGACGGGGTCTACAATTTGCGGACTTTCCCTTTTGAGTGCATTTGCTGCGATCGCTCCTTGCCAGTTCCACCCGGTATAGCGGAACTTCCTCCTCGGCGGCTTCTTGATAGTACTCCCAGGATGGCGTTTCCATGGATGCGAAATGGTGGTCGTAGGAATCCATGTTGAAAAATTCATCTTCATCGTCACTTTTTGATGTTGATGTTGTTGCTGATGATGATTGATTATCTGCATCGGACTGTGCTTTATTCTTCCCTGAAGGCGATTTTGTGAATTGGAAACAATCGGCAAAGAGCCAATCATCCGAAGGACGACTGCGTGTTGCACGTTGTTGATTTTGACGGTTCGTTCCATGGTGCAAGTCTCTCAACAATTCAAAGGAAGTTTGAATTGTTCGAAATAATTCAATGTCATCTCCACCCTTGTCGGGATGATGCTGAAGGACGGCCCGAAAGTAATGCTTCTTAATCACAGCATTGAATTCATCGTGACGCGTCGCATGGTTTTCAAACTCTAAACTACTTTCAATGCCAAGAACGGCAAGGCATTGACGAATGGTCGTCCTTCGACTCGACGACGGTGCCATGGACTTTGTTGCTGGAATGAAATGCGTGTACCGTACAGTGGTTTGAGGTGCACCGCTTCAATGTCAGTGCTATGATCATAACACCTCACGCCTCACGCAACACACAACACGCGCCAACCGGTGTGAAAAAAAACCATGGAGGAAATGCATAGCATGCATATCGTGGTCACGGAACATAAATGTACTCGGCGTACAACATACTACGTAGTACCAGTCCACAGTACCACTATCAGCGTCAATGTCATCATGTCATCATAGCCCCCGATGGCTTGAAGGTGAATGTGTATTAGGGTTAAGGGTATGCTGGTATACACTATACATTGACAGGCGGGGGGCATTCCAGATTCCAGTGTACAGCACCGAGTCGTATTAGTACATTAGTACCGGTACTTGCTACGTAGAGTACGTGGTACACCTCTCTACATAGGACGCAGGCCCGTATATGCATTTAATAATTAATAGCGCATATTTGCATACGCAATTAGTCCGAGAACGCGTATGTGCATACAGCGGAGCTCTTGAGTATATCTGAATACGTATATATTGCATCATAAGTCATAAATCAAAACATAGCTAAAGTACAGTGGTTCGGATATCGACATGGGCACTCCAAAGCTGTGAATCGTCAGAAAAGGACTACCAGGTACAGTACTATATCTCTCAAGAATCATGCCAATATCCGATGAGTGGGTTTTGTGGAACTCAGAACTCTACTAAGCAGTTGCAGCTAATGTTCATTTTAAAACGATTATAGCATGGTTTACCCACAGAGAACTGCTCGTGCGGTCTGTGGCACTGTGACCCTCTACACGATGTATGTAACGAGAATTCGGATCTAACTTGGAGAAGGATCCTTAGGCACCTTCGTTGCTTTTTGTGCCTTCGAGTCGTTCTTGAGATCACTTCAACGGTTATCCCCCTTGGTCGCCTTCGTCGCATTTTTTGGCTTGGGCACCTTCGCCTCGCCCTTGAGTTCACGGACACGAGTTTTACCCTTGGGGATCTTTGTAGTATTCGTTGACTTCGGTGCCTTCAACTCGCCCTTCAGGTCACCTTCAGGATTAGTTCCCTTGGGCGTCTTGGGCGTCTTGGTAGTATTTGTTGCCTTTACCGCGCCCTTGAGTTCACGTGTTGGTTTAACACCCTTGGGCAACTTGGTAGTATTTGTTGCCTTTACCGCGCCCTTGAGTTCACGTGTAGGATTAACGCCTTTGGACTTCTTCGTAGTGTTTGTTGCCTTTAGCGCGCCCTTGAGGTCACGTGTTGGTTTAACGCCCTTGGGCAACTTGGTAGTATTTGTTGCCTTTACCGCGCCCTTGAGTTCACGTGCAGGATTAACGCCTTTGGGCTTCTTCGTAGTATTTGTTCCCTTCTGAGCCTTCAACTCGCGCTTCAGGCCCCGAACTAGGTCATGGACAGCGAAGGCACCTTGAGCGGAAAAGGCGAGGATTACGAAGAAGACGGCAAACTTCATGGCAGGCAAATATGGAGTACTTGTACTCGGAGTATACCCTGAAATATGTCTCTTGAAGGTTTGTGTGAGTGTGTGGATGAAACGAGAAACGAGGGGGGATTCTTCGACACATGCAGTATGACGTATGACATACAGTTCGGATTTTCGCAGATGACTCTTGCAAAGGGCAAATGACTTATTGAAATGTCTTTTTCTTTGAATTTTCAAATTTGATTTATTTGTCGCCCCTTTTATCTTGCACCACGTTGTACGCTACCGTACCCTGGATTCAACGCGTAACGCATACTCCGTCAATTTTCGTCTTGAGTCCGTTGCATCTAAGGCCCACCCTTACGGTAGCGAAAAGTTGCGATGAAAAACTGACCCCCCAACTTTTGTTTTAGAAAATGTCGTTTCCCCGGCCTTATCGTGAATACAAATAAAGTTGTGTTTTCCGGGTCATTCTTTATCCTAGTGTCGCATTTTATTCCATACTCGGAGTACTCCAGTATTCTTTCAGGCAATTCCACCGCACACCGTTATTGATGACTGCAGGGAATGCAGCCCCCTCCCGCATTTGTTACCCTCCATACTTATCTTGAGAACGACGACGACGACGAGTGGCAATAATGCACGATAGTTGTTTTTTAGGATTAGCTAGAGTAGACGTAGTAGATCCTTAGTTTAGAACAAATATAAGCTAATACCATACATGGTAACATTTGAGGAAGCAGTTCTCGGAAAGCGTCGCCATCATGGCCGCTAGCGTCTAGCTAGTGTCGCGAGGGTCGCAGTGTCGACGACGACGTCAAGCGATGCCGTCGTCGCGAGGTTTCGTGTCGCTTGTGTCGTCGTCGTCGCGAGATTTAGTGTTGACGTCGCGAGCGTCGCTTGTGTCGTCGTCGACAACGTCCACTGTCGCCTTGTCGTTGTTAGTGTCGTCGTCGTCGTCGCCAGGTCTATCATAGTGCCGTTGTCCCGTCATGGTCGCCACTCTAGTCGCCGTCTTCGTCGTTGCGAGTGTCGCTCGTCCGCGTTGGTAACATCTAGTGTCGCCGCTTTCGCTTGTGTCGTTGTCGTGGCGAGGTTTCGTGTCGCCTCCTCGTCGTCGCTAGCGTCTCTAGTCGCCGTCGTCGTTCGTCGTCATCGCCGCGAGGTCAAGTGACACTGTCGTCGTCAGTGTTGCTCGTTGACGTCGACGACGAGCGACATTGCCGTCGCTAGTGTCGTCGTCGCGACTCGCGACGTCTGGTGCCGGCGTCGTCGTTGTTCGCTGGTGTTGTTCCACTTTATGATTCACTCGACTCGATGCTCTCAACTTTTCATCGAAAAGTTGCTGATAAAAGTTGGGCCCCAACTTTTACCACCAACTTTTCGATGAAAAGTTGAGATCGGTCCAACTTGGTTTTTCATGCAACTTTTCATCCATAAGGCCGGTGAACATGAAAAAAAAAGTTGGGGGGTCAGTTTTTCATCTCAACTTTTCGTTACCGTAAGGGTGTGTGTATACAGCAAAAAACTTGGAAACTTGGATCGAAGTTTCCAAGTTTCCAACGGAATCTCACCTCCAAAAAACAAAATGGATTCCCTAATTCGTGACTTAACTTGGATTTCCGAGTTGGTAAGACTCAACTTTGATCGACTTGGACGTCCAAGTTGACCACATTTTTTTAGCCAAGTTTGGCAATCCAAGTTTCGTATGCGCTATATTTCCGCGCGCGTCTTCGTAATCGGAGTGCTCAAGTACTTGTACTGCTATCAACGGTATCAACTGATGAGTGCGCTCATCGTCGTCGGGAGCCATGTTTCAACGATGAGGAACGACACCACACCAGAGGGTCCTCATCAGTCACAATATGATTGCCCCAGTCCTACTTAGCTATTTCGTCTAAAATAGTGAAAGCCATTAATTCAAGGGTTGTATTTCTATTCAATCTAAGATAGCAAATGCGTAATAACGAGCGAGTTCGAGAAAGGGAAGGCAATTACAGCCATACGGATGTCGCCCAACTCAAAGATTTAGGGGCACAGAGACGGAGAAACGCAGCTCTGGTGGGAGAGGTTGCCGTTATTCAGATCCTGAGAAGGGACACATTGAGGGAAACGAGGCACTGGTGGGAGAATTTGCCAAATAGGAAGCGTGCGGCGCGGCAGAAACAACAAGGCAGATCGAACCTTGGCTGACAACAAGGGCCTTCCCTGTGGCTAAAAATCAGCTCCTTGACGTGACGGAGGCATGATAAGTGTGATTGACGATGAATCTTTCTCATCAGCGGAAAGGTGTGTAGAATCATCCCAAACAACCCGAACTGGACGTTTCCCCTCCGGGAGTGCCATGGTCCCACATGAGGGAGGAAGCGTACACTTCTCAGGGCGAAGTCCTTCACGCAAGTCATTCCACAAGCAAGTCTCTCTTCTTCAAAGTGGCTGCTCAGCACTCATGTCAGGTTCAACGAGACGACGAGGCGATGAGGCGACGACGAGGACTGCATTGTGCGTCATCTGTTGTGCCTCCTTGTGATAGTGGTCAAGAACGCAGTGCATGTCGAATCTTCGGACAAAACATCTGTCCGATACTCACGTTCGTCTTCTTCGAAAGAAAACTTGGGAGTTTCCAACTTGGAAACAAAGTTTGAATTTTGCTGAATACATGGCACTGGACCTGGACAAAAATAACACAACGATTTCTTTCCCAAGATTCCGTTGGGAACTTCGAAACTTGGATCCAAGTTCTGAAATTTTTTGCTGTATACACACACCCTATAAGGGTGGGCCTAACCGGAAGGAACCCCATTACCAGAAGAATATAAAGAAATTAATCTCACTGGGTTAAGAAGAAACGTCTTTTGAAGTTTAATTATTGGGGAAATTGCTATCGTACCTGTTATCTATTCCAAAAATTGAAAACACCTGTTATCGGCTATAATATACCCCCTCAAATGACAATAATAGCATGCTAACTTTTACTATATCAAAAACACCTATTATCTTTTTGCCATGTTTTCAATAGCACCATTTATGTTTTACACAACTTGCAATATCACCTATTACAATTTGCAATAACACCTGTTTCGATTATGCCAATTTCAACTCCACGCAAATTATCGTACCCCATAACGTAGAATGCCAACACATTGACACACTTTCAAAGGTAAGGATCTCACGCATTGCTTAGCATTATCATGTGCTTCTCACTGATGAAATAAGCTGTGTTATTCCATTGACAATGCTTGGTGTGATGGTGTGAGGAAGTATCTGGTCATCTTGTGTGCTCTTGGGTACATTCTGGTCGCATTGTCATATGCCTTCAGATTTCTCGGGCTTGAGATGGGTCAGTAACAAAAAATCGCTCGTATACAGTGGTGTACAAATGTACAACGACGATCTTTTATGACACCAACACAACACAATCTCATCAGCCATTCATCATCATCAACAGCATCACCCTCTCCCTCCCCCTTCCCTTTTTGACAGTCCCTGACACTGATTTCTTGTCTCATTATGCCACCAAAGAAGAAGCCAAGAAGAGCAGCAGTTGAGAAGAGCTTTTTCCAGGAGACCCAAGGTTCTCTATTCCTCTCTGCACATGCAGAAGATGCAGGCGCTGCAGGAGAATAAGTATTTGAGTACAAACCTGTTGGACTACTTGATCCAAAGAGGAGCTCCATCTCCCACACCACCGTTGCTTCCTCTCAGGATGAAGATATCCGCACCACCATTGTACATTGGTGGATTAGCAACAACTTTCTTCATTGAGAAGGCAAATGAACTGGTGCTCCAATCAACGCCGCGAAAGAGCCTTGAAATCATTCGAACGAGCCTGAAGAGCTACAAAGCCACCACCCTTGCCAGGGGATCAAAGCTTGTTGTGCCAATGGTTCATAAGTCACATTTCTTTGTCCTTGTGATTGAGTTGACTGGAAAGCATGGTTGTGAATTCTACAAGGGTATTGAGTGCTATGACTCGATGGATTTTTGCAGTGCACCTACGACAAGGACACGAGGTGCAGCAAGTCATATTCGTGCATTTCTTGCTGAATTTCACAAATTCGCGCTTTACTTTGTCTGTGATGATAAGTTTAAGATAGGTCGCCCTCAAACTCAGGTCAAGCACTGCCCATGTCCGACTCAAGGTAATCTGATTGATTGTGGCCTCTTTTCGATTGGTGTGGTTCTGCACATCATCGACAGTATTCCAATCACCAATGAAACTTTCAAACAAGAACATATGACAAAACTACGTTCTGATTTGGCAACTCACCTTGCCGCTGTTGAAAACTTATCCAAGTATCCACTTCCTTGCAGTGTCATCAGAGGATGCTTTCCCGCATTGCTCACCATGGACGACACCGATGATGGCAGCATTGTGGTTCTTGGAGTATCAAAATGCAGAGGACTCAGCAATGCCGAGTCCTCAACTACTGAAGTTGAGGTCATCATGGACGGAAAGGTATCAACAAATGATGTGTCTGCTAATGCTGCAGAGTCATCCGCAGCCTTCTCATGTAATGTCATTGAGGGTATAGTGGATGGTAATGTAGCAACTAAAGAGTCAGCAGCAAAGGATGCAACACAGTCGCCTGGCATGCTTAAGCTTCTCATGGAAATGATCTCACCGGCAAGCCGTGCCATGAAGAAGTGTGGAGGCAAGATATTGAGATTTGAGGAAGGAGAGGAGAAGAACGATAAGAACGATACTGAAAAGAAGAAGGTTGCTCGCGGTAGCGATATTGTACTAGTGCAAGCCCAGAAGACAGACTCCCAGGGCATGCCAAGTGAAGGTCAGGAAGAACAAGGATGCCAACCACTACAAGCACCTAACAAAATGAACACCGACGCAAAAGAGCAAGTTGAAGATGTTGTATTTTCCAAACTAGTGAAGGAACTCAAAATTGAGTCCTTCAAAAGCCTTGCTGATGTGACTCCAGTCATGGAGCAATACCAGAAGCAGTCGGGATGTCAGGTTGCGATTCGTCGAAGTGAAGTGGACAAGTTCCGGGTCTACAAATGCGCTGAGCACGTCAACTGTGTGTTCAAGGTTCATGTTGGGAGGAGACGAATAGATGGCAAGTATGTCATCAAGAAGCAATCTGTGTTGCGTCACACAACGGTCCGTCGTCCACTCAAAGCAAGTGATGGGCGACAGTGAAACAGCGGCGCTGAAAAAGTTCAGGAATACATTGAAGAGGCTGCAAAACGAAGGTTGGAATAACTGCCCGAGATGTGATGAAAACGGGATCTCTGAAGGGAGATTCTGTGTCTTACTTGCTGCCTACCGTGGCCTCCACAAAGACTCACTAATGTCAAAGCACAGAGCAAAAGAAGGCTACCAGCAAATGATTCCATACCTGCAACAGCTACTGAAAGGCAACGGCTTCAGTCATCGAGTGGGAGACAAATGAGGATCATGAATTACTACAGGCTATGGTGATTCCGGGATTTATGGATGGCATCCTTAAGTTTGTACGCCCCGTGATCTCACTCGATGCGGCGCATATGAAATGTGCAGACCATGTTGGCACTCTTTACATTGCTTCTGTATTGTCAGGAGCTAACGAGGTATATCCGATTGGCTTCCTGCTGTCTTCTGGAAATGAAGACCGAGAAACATGGACACACTTCCTGACAAAGCTGAAACAGGCTTGCCCTTCTTTGTGTGAAAGGGATGCGACAACTGAGCTGAATCCTTTCATCTTTATCTCAGATCGTGACAAGGGACTTCAACAAGCCCTGGATGACGTGTTCCCAGACAACACAAACGTTGTGTGTCAAGCACATTGAAGCCAATGTGAAGCAGAGGTTTGGTGCACAATGTGCGGCATATGTATTTCGGATTGCACGCACATTCTCTACTCGGCAGGAGAAGTTCTTCATTGATCAAGTACGGAAGCTAAGACCAGCCGCTGCAACCTACATAGAAAGCATTGATGGATTGTGGAAGAATACATTGGCTGGATGAGAACATGAGACTTCCGCCTCGGTATGGAATCATTACATCAAACACAAGCGAATCTGCCAATAGCATGTTCCTTGCACCTCGCAGCATGCCATGGCTCGAAGCAATCGAGAAGATTATTGACATCATGACGAGTCGCATTTCAAGAAATAGAATGAAGTATGTTGACAAGAATCCAGATAATGTTGTTGCTGCTGTCTGGCAAAGGATTAGAGATGAAAGGATGCTTCGCCGGCTTTGATGTGTACGAGTTGGCAAGTGGAGGAGGGCAATATAAGGTAACACCTCAAACACAAGAAATGAGTCGGGGATCGTGCAACACACATAATCGGGTAATCGAAGGTGGTGTACTTGTGGCTTCTGGCAAGATATTGGTATTCCAGCCGTCACTTCATGGCATGTTTTCGAAAATTGAGAGATAGAATGGAATTCACAAGTCTGTTGTCTGAATCACACGATGGCATACCAGACTTTTACAAGTACAAGGCACTGCAGCTTCTTTATGAACCGAACATTGTTCCAGTTTGTAGACACAATTGTTATGACGGAAAACAAAGCCTCCACCAAGAATCAAGAGACAACCTGGTAGACCAAAAGTGAAAAGATACCGCAGACGGAGTGAACTCTCTGACCCATCAAAGTCGCCAATTGTGTGTTCCAAATGTAGAGAGCGTGGACACAATCGCCGAACATGTGGAATGAAACCAAAGGTGGTCCTTACAGAGGTTGCTGACAACAAACAAGAAGAATAGTAGCTCTTAAAGTAGTTCAAGTTGCATGTATATGTGGTGTTGTGGCTGTTGCTCTTGATCATGAAGAACAGCTACTTCATGATGAGATTGTGTTGTGTTGGTGTCAAAAAAGATCGTCGTTGTACATTTGTACACCACTGTATACAAGCGATTTTTGTTACTGACCCATCTCAAGCCCGAGAAATCTGAAGGCATATGACAATGCGACCAGAATGTACCCAAGAGCACACAAGATGACCACATACTTCCTCACACCATCACACCAAGCATTGTCAATGGAATAACACAGCTTATTTCATCAGTGAGAAGCACATGATAATGCTAAGCAATGCGTGAGATCCTTACCTTGAAAGTGTGTCAATGTGTTGGCATTCTACGTTATGGGTACGATAATTTGCGTGTTGAAATTGGCATAATCGAAACAGGTGTTATTGCAAATTGTAATAGGTGATATTGCAAGTTGTGTAAAACATAAATGGTGCTATTGAAAACATGGCAAAAAGATAATAGGTGTTTTTGATATAGTAAAAGTTAGCATGCTATTATTGTCATTTGAGGGGGTATATTATAGCCGATAACAGGTGTTTTCAATTTTTGAATAGATAACAGGTACGATAGCAATTTTCCCCAATTA